>JAVIAB010000059.1:53743549-53771801 GCA_032433765.1 Megaustenia siamemsis | reverse complement strand
GCATTAAACAAATACACCAGCAGAAATTAGCAGGAATGTAACATAAACATACAACCACAGAAATTAGCAGGAATTAACATTAAACAAATACACCAGCAGAAATTAGCAGGAATGTAACATTAAACCAAATACACCAGCAGAAATTAGCAGGAATGTAACATTAAACAACTACACCAACAGAAATTAGCAGAATGTAACATTAAACAAATACACCAACAGAATTAGCAGAATGTACCATTAAAGATTACACCTACACACAACAGAAAATAACAGTAAATAATTTTAAAAACTAAAATAAAAAAAAATTAAATGTCACATAACAAAAGCGCAGGCACACACTGACATAGAACAAATACGCACACAAACATATAGCTGTCTCATTTGATCGGAGGAGAGTAGTAAGATGAAAACAATACAAGGCAAATATGTCATTACGGTCCGACTGAAAAAAAAAAAAAACATGCTTTGAGAAGGATCGTTGAAGAAAAAAATAAATTTAACAAAATGTTAGAAGAACAAAGTCGAAAAAATAACCGTCATTTGTAAGTGAAAGAAAAACTCAGCAAGAAAAATAAAATATCAGAAAATGCTTTCACAATTGATCGCTGCTGTCTTGTTATTTCTTCGTGTGCGACCTCTTTAACTTCAGGTAAAAACGATTCCTCGGGCCACGGGCAATGAGCAGTGGAGTGAACAAGAACCGTGGAGGCATGCTTTGAATAGAACCAAGCCCCTGAAGCCAAATCGAAGATCAATAGTTGTCAATCAACTCTTTAAATTGCAAAGCTGGAATTAGACTGGGTTGCCACATTAACGGTTTTTTTCACTGACGGTTCATTGCTGGCCACTAGTGTAGATATCAGAAGTCAATGAGCGGCTTTGAGACCTTAACACTAGCTCTATAGAGATCAATGTTGATCAAAGAGAAAATCAATATGACATTGAAAGCCGTTATGAAAAAACGTCAGCGTCGTCTCAGCAGTCGTTTGAAGAGCTGACATATCATTTTGTTGGGCTTAAACAGGCGCAGGTTAGAAAAGTTAAACTTGAAATAAACGTCTCAAACCAGCGCAGGGATATCAGATTACCTGGCAGTGCACTCGTCGATCTTGGCTATTCACTCGCGTGTTTTCCCACTCCCCTGTCAAGTTAATTTAAACGCTTTGCAGGTGTATTAAAGTATAACGGTGCGTTCTTCACACAATATGTCTTCTAATGTTTGCTGATCACTCCCGCTGAAGTGTTTAGATCTTTAAAGGAGGTTTTCTGCAAACAAAGAAAGTACAAAGAGAAGATTGCTACACATTCTTGCTGTCTTTTTCACCAAAAAAAAATATAGCAATTTTTTTTTATTTTACTTCTTATTTGTTTACGTTATTTGCATATCTGACCTTACAGTTAACAGACAGAAGTAATGGTGGCAACAAAGGAAAGGACTTCACCGCAATGCACAATAAAGACAAGTGAAACAATGTTAAAACAGGTAAATGAATTTTAATACATGGGAACAATGTTAATCTCAGATAGTAGATGTACAACAGAGGTGAGATGCAGAATGGCTCAGGCAAAAGCAGCTTTCCAAAAAATGAGAAAGATACTATGCAATCCATTTTTGACAATAGAAACAAAAAGAATTCTTAAATGTTATGTAGAGCCAGTCTTAACATATGAATGTGACTCATGGACAAGGGACAACAAAAAAGTAAATCACTGGAGGCTGCAGATATGTTTTTACAGAAGAATGTTGAAAATACCACGGACTGCTAAGAAGAGTAATGAAAATGCTCTGAAAGAGGCAAAAACAACGAGATAGCTAACAGCTGGAATATATTGTGACAACTGGGAAAATTGAGGACGAAGGGATAGAGGGAAATCCTGATCGACGGCTTCCAGGTTCGCCCAGCCTTAAATGGGTACCTGATATTTTTCTGGGAAAGTAAAGCAGCAATGGCGTAATACTGACCTCATTACCCCAACAATTATGTGACAAGGTCTGTAAAATATAATGGTCACTAACACCATATCTCTATATGCCACTTGACGTGAAGGGGCACTAAGGAGAGATAGAGGGAAACAAAGAGAAAGATACCAGACAGCTAAGAGAATGGCTTGGCAGAAGGTCAAGAACAGAAATGATAAATAACTGTCGAGATCGAAAGTTGTGGAGACATGATCACATATACCAGCAGGCATGGTAGTTGTTGATGATGATGATGATGTGATGATGATATGTGGCCCATGAAAGAGAAATATCTGTATAGTGTTTGTTGTTTGATGCTAGGATCATCAACACCGCATACCGGAAGTTGATACTTCGATATTCCCCTCGAGAAATTCCGAGGCCAATCTTGGCCCGCGTGCACGAATCCATAGCTCAACAGCACACCATGTGGGTAGGTTTCTGCTGATTAATTTGCCCGGGTAGCAGCCATACTTATGTGGCCTACACTTATCGATTTTAACTGCACAGGGTTCTTTAGCAGGCGGGAGTGCACACGTGACTTCCTATTTATTGCCGTTATCCGAGAAGGTTGGCATCGGATCTCACTATCCAAGAGATCAGGGAGGGTAATGTCATGTCATAAAGAAACCCCGGACTATTTTGTAGTTTTTTTTTTTTAAATCACACACACCTTCACTCGTGCTTTGTAACCTGTGTGCTCCCTGTTCGGAGTCCGACATTATAACTCTGGACTACCCAGCCCCTATTCGTATAGTGATCATCATCATCATCAAGTACCGGGCCTGCTGGCGTAGGTGATCATGTCTGTCCACAACTTCCGATCACGACAGTTATTTATCATTTCTGTTGTTGACCTTCTGCCAAGCCATTCTCTTAAGCGATCTGGTATTTTTTCTCTTTGCTTCCCTCTATCTCTTCGTCCCTCAATTTTCCCAGTTGTTACAATAAATTCCAGCTGTTCTCTTTTCATTACACGGCCAAAAATGATTGTTTCTTCCTAATATTGGAAACTAGCTCTCTTTTTGCTTACTCTTGTTAGCTGTCCGTGGTATTCTCAACATTCTTCTGTAAAACCACATTTCTACAGACTCCAGTGATTTTCTTTTCTCTTGTCTTATTGTCCATGATTCACATCTATTTGTTAAGACTGGCTCTACATAACATTTAAGAACTCTTTTTCTTGTTTCTATTGTCAAAAATTGATTGCATCTTCCCTTCCCCAATTTTTGGAAAGCAGTTTTTCACTGAGCCATTCTGCCTCTCACCTCTTTTGTACATCTATCGTCTGAGGTTAACAATGTTCCCAGATATTTAAATTCATTTACCTGTTTTAATATTGTTCCACTTGTCTTTATTTTGCACTGAGGTGATGCCTTTTTCTTTGTTGTTACCATTACTTCTGTCTTTCTGCTATTAAGGCTGAGTCCTTTATTTTTGCACACAACCTTTATTTTAGTATAGTGATAGATCTCTATAAATGTTTTAAAATATAACACGTTTCTGTTAACGTCAGTCGTCACACAGAACTCACTCTGTACATCACCGCGCCGCAGATCTCTAGTCCGGTTCTTCCATTAGCTCTTCGATTTCAGTAAGATTCTCGATCGCTGTTGTTCTTTCATCCTCTCTTCTTAACATTCTTCTCCGTGTTTTGCTTCACGTGTTTTTCATTTTGTTTCCATATTTTTGCTTCTTATTTTCTACTTGCTATTTATAGATAACATTGTTCTAGGATTATTCCCAGGCATGTTACGACAACATATTGTAGCCTTTAATTTTAACCATTCTTGTAATGACAATTGTGGTATAATATTATCTGAAACACAAGTCTGGCTGACAAGAAATGCAATGCAAAACCACAAGTAACAAACAAATGGATCGAAAGATCGAGAGGGAGAGAGAGAGAGAGAGAGAGAGAGAGAGAGAGAGAGAGAGAGAGAGAGGGTATATATATATATCCCTAAAATTTCCATTCTCTGGAATTAACTTCACATGCGAGCGTGTCCTTTACCAAAAATAAATAATAGCAGACTATAATGTGACATATTTCCAACACTAATGTGACATATATCCAACAATAAATGTGACATATTTCCAAAAATAAATGTCACAATATCCAATACTAAATGTGATATATTTCCAAAAATAAATGTGTCATATTTCGAACAATAAATGTGACATATTTCCAACACTAAATGTGACATATATCCAACACTAAATGTGAGATATTTATAACAATAAATGTGACATATTTCCAACAATAAATGTGACATATATCCAACACTAAATGTAAGATATTTCAAACAATAAATGTGACATATTTCCAACAATAAATGTGACACATATCCAACACTAAATGTGACATAATGCCAACAATAAATGTGACATATATTCAACAATAAATGTGCCATATTTTCAACAATAATGTGACATATTTCCAACAATAAATGTGACATATTTCCAAAAATAAATGTGACATATTTCCAAAAATAAATGTGACATATTTCCAAAAATCAATGTGACATATTTCCAACAATAAATGTGACATATATCCAACAATAAATGTGACATATTTCCAACATTAATATGACATATTTCTAACAATAAATGTGACATATTTCCAACAATAAATGTGACATATTTCCGTTCGAATGCAGTTTGGCGCTCTCTAGCTGACCCAGTTAAAAAAAAACAGTACCCGATCTGTTGAGTTTGGGAAAACAACATGAGCGAGGAGAAGCACTGGCCCTCTCACCACCAAATGCTGTGGCCTAGCGAGATGAAGTTGTTAGTTTCACTCTCCTACGAAATGAGTCTGTTACTTTTACTTTATTCTATAATCGTCGTGTGAGGGCCAAGCTTGGGTGGTTTCAGGTGAGTCAGTGGAGATGATCGACCTACACAAGGACATGTTGAAGTTCTGTGACGTTAACAATGACTATGGACGATCATTGAACGTGTGGTCCTGAGACTACAGCAGTTGGAATACAACGTCCACAAGTAGAAATAATTCCATGCGAAGTAGTTGTAGCAGTTGTAGTTGTAGTAGTTGTCGTACTTGTAGTAGTTGCAGTTGTAGTAGTTGTAATTGTAGTAGTTGTAGTAGTTGTAATTGTAGTAGTTGTAATAGTTGTAATTGTAGTAGTTGTAATAGTTGTAGTTGCAGTAGTTGTAATTGTAGTAGTTGTAGTAGTTGTAATTGTAGTAGTTGTAATAGTTGTAATTGTAGTAGTTGTAATAGTTGTAGTAGTTGTAATTGTAGTAGTTGTAGTAGTTGTAGTAGTTGTAGTTGTAGTTGTAGTAGTTGTAATTGTAGTAGTTGTAATTGTAGTAGTTGTAGTAGTTGTAATTGTAGTAGTTGTAATTGTAGTAGTTGTAGTAGTTGTAATTGTAGTAGTTGTAGTAGTTGTAGTTGTAGTTGTAGTAGTTGTAGTTGTAGTTGTAGTAGTTGTAATTGTAGTAGTTGTAATTGTAGTAGTTGTAGTAGTTGTAATTGTAGTAGTTGTAATTGTAGTAGTTGTAGTAGTTTAATTGTAGTAGTTGTAGTAGTTGTAGCTGTAGTAGTTGTAATAGTTGTAAGTCGAAGGCCCCAACATCACTGCATACGAATTAAAATCCATAATTGCTCAACCGCTCGTGACAGTGGAATCATCCGAATTAACATCTCATCTCATTGAAGGATGCAAACAAAGAAAGGTAGCTGCAGTCCCATCATAGCAGCCACAGCACACGCCAAAAAACATAAGGCGCAGCCACACTGAACGTGAACACAGCCGAACTGTCTTTCGTTCGTCATACGATATCATCATTCACCGTAAGCAATCGGAATATCGAAACACGATCCGGATGAAAAATACAGTGATTGTAGTAGTTGTGTGTACCACTAGCGCGTTACTGGAACCACCAGTGTTCAGACATTTCGTGGTTCTCTTAAACGACCGAGCACTTGCTGATTTGCCTTGAGTGTTGACGTCATCGTTGAATGAACAACTTATTTATTACCGTAGCAACCTTGCCACGGGTTTGCAACTGTCTCCGACAGTATGTTTTAATGTACGGTACTGGTCAGTCTTTGAGCACAGCAAATGTTACTGGACGTATCATAAACTAACATACGAAGAACATATATTTGTTTTTAATGTTACTGAACTAACATGTGAAGAACATATATTTGTTTTTAATGTTACTGAACTAACATGTGAAGAACATATATTTGTTTTTAATGTTACTGAACTAACATGTGAAGAACATATATTTGTTTTTAATGTTACTGAACTAACACGTGAAGAACATATATTTGTTTTTAATATTACTGAACTAGCATGTGAAGAACATATATTTGTTATTAATGTTACTGAACTAACATGCGAAGAACATATATTTGTTATTAATGTTACTGAACTAGCATGTGAAGAACATATATTTGTTATTAATGTTACTGAACTAACATGTGAAGAACATATATTTGTTTTTAATGTTACTGAACTAACATGTGAAGAACATATATTTGTTTTTAATGTTACTGAACTAATTTGCGAAGAACATATATTTGTTTTTAATGTTACTGATTAATTTGCGAAGAACATATATTTGTTGTTAATGTTACTGAACTAATTTGCGAAGAACGTATATTTGTTTTAGTGTTACTGAACTAACATGTGAAGAACATATATTTGTTTTTAATGTTACTGAACTAACATGTGAAGAACATATATTTGTTATTAATTTTACTGAACTAATTTGCGAAGAACATATATTTGTTATTAATGTTACTGAATTAATTTGCGAAGAACATATATTTGTTGTTAATGTTACTGAACTAATTTGCGAAGAACGTATATTTGTTTTAGTGTTACTGAACTAACATGTGAAGAACATATATTTGTTATTATGTTCGGTAACAAACTTAGCTATCTCCATTATATTGAAATTATCACAAGTTTTTCTCAGAAAAGAGCACAAACTTGTGCTAATCATATTTGATAACATGGGGTTGATACATCAAGCTTTATCACTCCTCTTTTTCAAGCCCCTAATAAATAATTTCTTCTTAATCAGCGCATATATTTTTTTCCCCATAATTACTTTTCTGTTCTGAAAGCACACAACAAAACGAGGCGATCTCATCTCACGTGACAGACTAGGTTGCTAAGATCAGAACATGAAATTGTTAAAGACAAATGTTAGAAAGGTCTGGACTATCTTCAACTCTAAATAAATCAACAGAGAAGTATCACTATCATCTCCGACATCCCCCTGTCGTGTATTGCCATCCAGAAATCTGACCTTAAAAGAGCTAACTAAACAGTTTATCTGATGTGACCAGTGAAGAATATATTTCCTTGGCTCTTTGTTCCACCAACTTAAATACTTTCAAGAGGAAAAATGTGTTCCATTTTGTGAAAATCTAATGGGAACAAGCAAATTAGATTACTGGAGTCTTGGCAAGTTTCTTGCACAAAAGATTTTAGGATTTCATGGCTATAGAAAATTCGATTTTTAAGGAAGGAAAAACTGGCAGTGTTCGTGTTAATGACATTTCAGACAAATCTCGGCAGTGTGTACTCGTGTTGGATGGGTTCTGTAGTTTCCAGCTAAATTCTGTCACGAACGTGGCTCTGCTAAAAATCGATTGTTGGTTTTCTCCACACACAAGACGGTTATAATGAAGATCGATATAACAGTGGTCTGTGTTCTCTCCATCTGCCCATCCATCCATCCATTCATGCATCCATCCGCCTGCCTATCCATGTATTCATCAGTTATTCATCCACCATCCATCAGTCCGTTCTTCTGTCTGTCTGGATGTGTTTATTTGTCCCTCCGTCCATTCATCTGTTCGTTCGTCCGTCCAAGAATCTATTTTTTTGTTTCCTTCTCACACACACACTCTCTCTCTCTCTCTCTCTCTGCTTGCCTGTTGGTATATTTGTTTGCCCACCATATAATCTCTATTTTTATCAGTTTCTCTATTTCTCTCAGGTTTTTTTCTATCATCTGCTCTTTGCCCCCTTCTCTTCCTCTTTCTCATTTTCACTAATTAAAAAAAAAATTCATTGTTTTTTTTTATTCATTTCAATCTTTTTAAAAATGGCTCTCTTCTGTATAGCTCTTTGTTTCTCCCTTTCTCACTGCCCCTCTTTTCCTCCTTACTCCATTCTGTCTCTCTGCCCTCATACTTTATCTGTCCCACTCTTTCTCTCTATTCTTTTATCTGTAATCGTTCTTTCTCTCTGTCAGTCTGTCAATCTTTCTCTTTCTGTCTTACTCTTTCTCACCACCCTTTTCCTCATCTATGTCCCTCTTTCTCTCTCTCTCTCTCTCTCTCTGTCTGTACTACTCTTTCTTTATCCATTTCTCTCTGTTCCTCTTTCTTCCTCTTACCCATTCCTACTTTGATTTCTTCTTTTCCTCTGGAACCTTTTTTCTTGTTTAACTTATATTTGTCTGCCCTCCCCCTCCCCCTTTTATGTCTCTCGTTCTTTCTTCGTTCAACATCTCTATTTGTCCCTCACCTTCTCTCCGTCCATCTCTTCCCTTGCCTCTTTTTTTTTTGTTCCACTTTTTCTCATAAAAGTAAAAAAAAAAAAAAGTAAAGTACCCCCGTCACGCCAAGTGGCGTATAGGGAATATGGTGTTAGTGACCATACATTTTGTAGACCTTCGGCACATGATTTTTGGGGTAATGTGGTCGGTATTACGCCCGTGCTGGTTTACTTTCCCAGAAAAAAAATGCGGTACCCATTAAAGGCTGGGTGAACCGGAAGCCGTCGGTTGGGATCGAACCCTACCTCTTGTCCATTGTACTTTCTCGCCTAGTTCTTCCTTTTTCCGTTGTCATTTTCTTCTCTATCCCCAAATCATTCTCTCTGCCCCTTGTTCATTCTCCCTCTCACTTTATAGTTCTCATACTCTGTATCTTACACTTTACTTTTCTGCTATTTTTCTCCTTGTTCCTACTTGTCTATATGCCCCACTCTTTTTCTCCTTGTTTCTACTTGTCTATATGCCCCACTCTTTTTCTCCTTGTTCCTACTTGTCTATATGCCCCACTCTTTTTCTCTCTATCTCTGTCCAGATCTATGCCTCTGTCTTTTTTTTCTGTGTTGCGACCTTTCTATATCTTCTCTCTGTTTAACTCTCCTTCTCTACACCCCTCTTTTTCTCTGTTTTTCAGTCTTGTTCACTTACTATCCTTGTTTCTCTCTGTTTAACTCTCCTTCTCTCCACCCTCTTTTTCTCTGTATTTCAGTCTTGTTCACTTACTATCCTTGTTTCTCTCTGTTTAACTCTCCTTCTCTCCACCCTCTTTTTCTCTGTTTTTCAGTCTTGTTCACTTACTATCCTTGTTTCTCTCTGTTTAACCCTCCTTCTCTCCACCCCTCTTTTTCTCTGTTTTTCAGTCTTGTTCACTTACTATCCTTGTTTCTCTCTGTTTAGCCCTCCTTCTCTCCACCCTCTTTTTCTCTGTTTTTCAGTCTTGTTCACTTACTATCCTTGTTTCTCTCTGTTTAACACTCCTTCTCTCCACCCCTCTTTTTCTCTGTTTTTCAGTCTCGTTCACTTACTATCCTTGTTTCTCTCTGTTTAACTCTCCTTCTCTCCACCCCTCTTTTTCTCTGTTTTTCAGTCTTGTTCACTTACTATCCTTGTTTCTCTCTGTTTAACTCTCCTTCTCTCCACCCCTCTTTTTCTCTGTTTTTCAGTCTTGTTCACTTACTATCCTTGTTTCTCTCTGTTTAACTCTCCTTCTCTCCACCCCTCTTTTTCTCTGTTTTTCAGTCTTGTTCACTTACTATCCTTGTTTCTCTCTGTTTAACACTCCTTCTCTCCACCCCTCTTTTTCTCTGTTTTTCAGTCTTGTTCACTTACTATCCTTGTTTCTCTCTGTTTAACTCTCCTTCTCTCCACCCCTCTTTTTCTCTGTTTTTCAGTCTTGTTCACTTACTATCCTTGTTTCTCTCTGTTTAACACTCCTTCTCTCCACCCCTCTTTTTCTCTGTTTTTCAGTCTTGTTCACTTACTATCCTTGTTTCTCTCTGTTTAACACTCCTTCTCTCCACCCCTCTTTTTCTCTGTTTTTCAGTCTTGTTCACTTACTATCCTTGTTTCTCTCTGTTTAACTCTTTTTCTCTCCCCCCCCCTCTTTTTCTCTGTTTTTCAGTCTTGTTCACTTACTATCCTTGTTTCTCTCTGTTTAACTCTCCTTCTCTCCGCCCCTCTTTTTCTCTGTTTTTCAATCTTGTTCACTTACTATCCTTGTTTCTCTCTGTTTAACTCTCCTTCTCTCTACCCCTCTTTTTCTCTGTTTTTCAGTCTTGTTCACTTACTATCCTTGTTTCTCTCTGTTTAACTCTCCTTCTATCCACCCCTCTTTTTCTCTGTTTTTCAGTCTTGTTCACTTACTATCCTTGTTTCTCTCTGTGTTCATCACTGACTGTCTCTATACCTGTGTCTTTGACACACTCGCTCTCTCTCTGTGTTCATCACTGACTGTCTCTATATCTGTGTCTTTGACACACTCGCTCTCTCTCTGTGTTCATCACTGACTGTCTCTATATCTGTGTCTTTGACACAGTCGCTCTCTCTCTCTCTCTCTCTTATATTATATATATATCCTCATCATCATTGAGTGCCGCCTCCGCATCGAAGGTTGGCTACCATGGAGCGCCATTCTGCTCTGTCTCTTGCTTTGATGGTGCTGGTTGTCATAGGCTGACTTGTCCATCTTTTGATGTTACTCGTCCATGTTAGTCTTGGTCTGTCTCTGCCTCTTTTACCTTGTATTTTCCCTTCCAATATTACTTTTATTAGGCTGTTGTGTCTTTTAACATGCCCCCAAAATTTTATTTGTCTTGTTCGAATTGTGTTTATTATTTCTCTTTTCATTTTTAGTTGTTTTAAAACTTCATTGTTTGTTTTCTTTTCTTTCCATCCAATTCTACCTATTCTTCTATAAATCCACATTTCAAAGGCTTCAATTTTCTGTTCTGTTTTCTGGTCTAATGTCCATGTTTCTGCACCATACGGGAATATTGAGAAGATGTAACACTTTGCTATTCTTACTGTTAGCCTGGTGTTATTTGTTTGATGTTAGTATATTTTTCATGGCATTGAAATTACTTTTCGCCTTACCTATTCTTTTATTTATTTCAGTTGTACATTTTCCATCACTGGTTATAGTATGTCCCAGGTAGTTGTATATATATAATATTTTCTTATATTTTATTTCATCATAGCAATGTTACCACTTGGCGTGACGGGCGTACTTTACTTTACTTACTATTTGTTTCAGTCTTTACATACAATGTTGTAGTAAGGCAGACACTTTAGCTTGACATTAACACGTTACAATTTGCTATAGAGGAGAAGTGAAACCACAAGATTACAAAAATAGTTTGGTTAAAACTTTACGCCATTGATAGTTTGTGTTGATACGCATAGACATAGCGGGTGTCTAGGTAGTCAAGGTTACTTACAAAATGTCTCCTAACAATAATTTTACAACTCTCTTACCTGTTTCTGACCCGCCCAATGGTTGAACAATCGCGTACCCTGCACCACGAGTTCTTTCTACACTCTGGCCACGACACAGGAAAGTCATTGTTATTTTTGTTCCTCGTGCTGGTTCCATATTATTTTGTTTTGGATGCTTCATTATTAGTTAGCTATGTCGGATTTATTTTATTTATATACATATGTGTGTGTGTGTTGTTTGTTTGATTCTGCTGAAGGCCTTTTGAGCCGAAACGTCGTTTAAATATGTTGTCGTCTATCAATTACGTCCTCTGACGAAGTCCCTAGAGACTAGGAACTTAATTTTGCGTGTTAATCAGTTTTTCCATGGCAGTTGCGTGCACAGGGATCCCTCGCCGCACAGGCAGATAACAGGAGGTACTTATATTTTTTCCATCCATGAGTAATTGATGTCTCAAGCCGGTCCTCGCTGCTGAGGGCAGGGGTGATTGCCGCAGAGAAAAGATAAATAATAATCCCAACTGGTGCACCGGGATTTGAACACACAACCTCTCTGTCTCGAGGCCGACCAGTCACCGCTTCGCAATATGATGCATTTATTTGCCTTGACACCCCCCCCCCCTCCAAAAAAAAAATAATAATAAAATAAAACTTGTTATAGAATTGGATAGCTGGTGAGGAAAGTTGTTTAGAATCAGATCCATCACACCCTATCTAGGGCAGGCCGTTGCCTCTTTTAGCGTTTGACTAAGTGAAACAGATAGGCCAATTAAATATTCGTTTAAACTTTGGTTAGAAAAAAAAGCAGTTTCTTTGGAATGATGATTTATTTACCTACAAGATACGCCTTGTTCACTTTGCTGCCAGACCTGTCACTCAAGCACTTGCCATCCAAACAGCGCCTGATATATAACACCGAAGACTGACAGCAGCCTTCTTTCAGCTGTCTGTTTAAATTAAAAGAGAAAAAAGGCTATATAGGCATCGTTAAGTCTCTTCAACAACTCGTCACATACACAAGAATACAGCGAACGTTGAATTAACCGACCCACTCTTGTTCCTTCATCTTCTATTGCTTTCTACACAGTTGTTTGCTAGTGATACTTTCCTGGAATATATCACTTGGGTATTTCCAGGAAAATAAAATATACAAGCTGCTTCTGTTCTACATTCGAACTTACTATCAACTGTTACGGTTCTTCTTCTACTTCTTTCCTTCCTTATTTGTTTTTGAGCGTCGAGGGGAGATATAATTTGCAGTCTCTTGCTTTTTGTTTGGCCTCTGCTGCTGTTGTTTCCTAGTATTTCTAATATTTCATCAGTCCATCTTATTCGTGGCCGGCCCTTGAGTCTGGTGTTCTCGCAACGTTTATTAAAGGCTCGTTGTATTGTGTTCTGGTCCTTCTGTCTTATCACGTGGCCAAACCATCTTATCTGTTGTTTCTTTATATATTTATAGCAGGAATTATTCCCAGCTTTTTTCTCAGTCATTCGTCTCTGATCTTATCTCTCAGGCTGTTTCCTGTCATTCGTCTGACACAATTAATCTCAGTAGAGGTTATTTTTCTTAATGTTCTTGCATCTAGGGTCCAGGTCTGGCATTGGTAGCACAACGTTGGAATGAAGGTTGTATTGGAGAGTGCCTCTAGAATAATTTCCTTGTTGAACAATAGTCGTGATAGCTGTCGAATGATTTGACAAGTGTTGATGCATCTTAGGTCTATTTCCGCTGCGTTTGATTTGTCAACTGTCACTAGACTTCTTAGATATTTAAATGCCTCCACGTGATTTAGTTGTCTGCCGTCTAGTGTTAACTTTTATGTTTAAAAATTGAATATTGCAATCTCTAAAACTCTCAGATTTCCCAAACTTGATTTGTGCGCGTGGCCGTGCTGTTAAAACCACTGTTTCGCTGGCTGAAAAGCTGACGTACGGTGTTCGAAGCCCGCGGTAGACAGAAAGGTTTTTTTCTATCGGGGGTGAAATAAAACCCTGAGTCTCACACGTCGTGGCGACTGCTTGACCAAGCGGCCTTTATCCCTCTGGTTCTATCGTTGCCCCCCGACATACACCAGCAATGGTACTATGTGTCGTAAGGATAGTTTACAGACATATATGACTACAATAACATTCATACGTTTATATATTTAATCACCATCATGTGCCATACCGGATGGCGTAGGCGATCATGTCTTTTCATCTTTTATCTACAGTGCATCGTATCAGTTTTGTTGTTGACTGTTTTCCATGCCATGACACCAAGCTATCCAGTATTTTCTCTCTTTGTCGTCCGCGATCTCCCTTTCCTTCTATTTTGTCAGTTGTAACCAAGTATTCCAACTTTCCTCTTCTCATGATGTGCCCGAACAATATTGATTGTTTCTTTCTGATGTTTTTTATGAGCTCCCTTTTTGTGTTGGTCTCTTTGAGAATGTCCTCATTATATATTTACTTTTTTAAAATGGACGTTTTGTGTCTGGCGCTTCAAATTGAAACCCCACCCATAACATATACATGTTAAGAATGAGTGGAATGTATCAGGCTCATGACATTTTCATTTTATACATTTCTGCTAAATTGCCAAGCTCGGAACGAAAATATCACTTTTAGATGAAAATAATCAACTGTGTACACTGTGCTATTGTATTTACGTTCTAATGAATTTTAACAAGATCTATACAACAAATTGTTCTAACATTGCTGAAACTATTGATCTATAATATTTTTGTTTCTTCGTTCGCCAGCTTTTACCTCTGACGAAGTCCCCAGAGACCAGGAACTGAATTTTGCGTGTCAATCCATTTTTCCATGGCAGCCGTGTGCACACGTTCTAATGCATTTTAACAAGATCTATACAACAAAGTGTTCTAATATTGCTGAAATTATTGATCTATAATATTGCTGAAACTATTGATTTATAATATTGCTGAAATTATTGATCTATAATATTGCTGACATTATTGATCTATAATATTGCTGACATTATTGATCTATAATATTGCTGACATTATTGATCTATAATATTGCTGACATTATTGATCTATAATATTGCTGACATTATTGATCTATAATATTGCTGAAATTATTGATCTATAATATTGCTGACATTATTGATCTATAATATTGCTGACATTATTGGTCTATAATATTGCTGACATTATTGATCTATAATATTGTTGACATTATTGATCTATAATATTGCTGACATTATTGATCTATAATATTGCTGAAATTATTGATCTATAATATTGCTGAAATTATTGATCTATAATATTGCTGAAATTATTGATCTATAATATTGCTGAAATTATTGATCTATAATATTGCTGACATTATTGATCTATAATATTGCTGACATTATTGATCTATAATATTGTTGACATTATTGATCTATAATATTGCTGAAATTATTGATCTATAATATTGCTGACATTATTGATCTATAATATTGCTGAAATTATTGATCTATAATATTGCTGAAATTATTGATCTATAACATTGCTGAAATTATTGATCTATAATATTGCTGACATTATTGATCTATAATATTGCTGAAATTATTGATCTATAATATTGCTGAAATTATTGATCTATAATATTGCTGACATTATTGATCTATAATATTGCTGACATTATTGATCTATAATATTGCTGACATTATTGATCTATAATATTGCTGACATTATTGATCTATAATATTGCTGACATTATTGATCTATAATATTGCTGACATTATTGATCTATAATATTGCTGACATTATTGATCTATAATATTGCTGACATTATTGATCTATAATATTGCTGACATTATTGATCTATAATATTGCTGACATTATTGATCTATAATATTGCTGACATTATTGATCTATAATATTGCTGACATTATTGATCTATAATATTGCTGACATTATTGATCTATAATATTGCTGAAATTATTGATCTATAATATTGCAGAAAATATTGATCTATAATGTTAGTAGTATGGCTGTTTATTTGAGTATGTGTGTGTGTGTATACGTGTGCGTGTTTGCTAACGTTTGAGTCAGCACAAATCCAAACATCTGTGCCAACAGCTGAACAATGAACAGACTTTCATAATGTACGGACTAATTTAAAAAATCAGCATCCATAATGCACTGTAATGCAAGAGACACACGGAAATAAAAATTCGATGCAATCTTAGAATATTGAAGGTCTGTAAAAATGAAGGTCACTAACACCTGATTCCCTATACGCCACTTGGCGTGATGGGGCACTTTACTTTTTACTTAGAGTATGAGATGGCGCTCCAATAACATAAATATCTGACATGCCCTCTCATGTTTCATTCATGGTTTCTGTGATGTTCTTATATGCCGTCTCATGTTTCATTCATGGTTTCTGTGATGTTCTTATATGCCCTCTCATGTTTCATTCATGGTTTCTGTGATGTTCTTATATGCCCTCTCATGTTTCATTCATGGTTTCCGTGATGTTCTTATATACCCTCTCATGTTTCATTCATGGTTTCTGTGATGTTCTTATATGCCCTCTCATGTTTCATTCATGGTTTCCGTGATGTTCTTATATGCCCTCTCATGTTTCATTCACAGTTTCTGTGATGTTCTTATATGCCTTCTCATAGATTTACTAAATCTTGATGGTTGCTGTAATAATCATATGTGTCCACTCGCAGATCGTTTTTATTTTGATGATTGGCCTGATTCTCCACAAAGTTTTCTCTTCTATTTCATAGTAGTGATTATTATAGTAGGCGAATATGCTTGTTTGCGTTCGCCCGATGGTTAAAGAAGTACACCTTATCGTCATCCGCCCTTAAAAGGGCTTTACGTGGGCGTGTCTGCGTTGTGTTGTGGTTTGCAGTATAACTGTGATATTGCTCATTTCGGCCCAGCACATCCGACTTCAGCACGGTAGGCGAATATGAAACTCTCAAACTGTATCTCCTTAAACTAACACACTCGATATGATTTTTAAAAATTATAATTGCTCGAAACAAGGAACAGAGTTCTTAAATGTTATGTAGAGTCAGTCTTAACATAAGGATGTGGCTCATGGACAACACAAGAAAATCACTGGTGGTTGTAGAAATGTGGTTTTACAGAAGAATATTGAAATACCACGGAGAGCTAAGAAGAGTTTTGAAAACGTTCTGATGAGTTTTGAAACGTTCTGAAACCAAAGCAAAGAGAGAGCTAATTTCCAATATTAGGAAGAAACAATCATAATTTTTTGACCATGTAATGAGAAGAGAACAACTGAAATATATTGTAACAACTGGGAAAGTCGAGGGACGAAGAGATAGAGGAAAACAAAGAGAAAAAATACCAGACAGCTTAAGAGAATGACTTGGCAGAAGGTCAACAACAGAAATAATAAATAACTGTCGAGATTGAAAGTTGTGGAGAGACATAATCACCTACGCCAGCAGGCATGGTACTTGATGATGGTGATGATGACTCGATAATAATCTAATGTTAAACACGTGAACCAAAACTGAACATCGTGCAGGTAGCTGTATTAGACACACAAATGAACCTAAATTCATCGTGCAGGTAGCTGTATCAGACTCACATATGAACTTGAAATGATCGTCCACGCTGCTGTCTCATCCACACATGTATTCAAACGTGCACAGTCTTCTTAACATCTGCGATTTCAAGCCTTTGCAAACACAAGCGAGATAACTCTAATTCCTATTATGTTTATCTGGATAGCCTTCCTTACGACCAATCGCTAAGATAACACCTCATTTATTTTGTTGTTTGTTGGAAAGCCTTGATTGGGCTCTCTTATCTCAATATTAGTCTTGAATTCCTTCCATCGTACGAGTATAAAAAAAAGGTAAAATACCCCCGTCACGCCAAGTGGCGTATAGGGAACATGATGTTAGTGACCATATATTTTACAGACCTTCGGTACATGATTTTTGTGGTAATGTGGTCGGTATTACGCCCGTGTCGCTTTACTTTCCCAGAAAAAAATCCGAAACCCATTAAAGGCTGGGTGAACTGGCGGCCGTCGGTTGGGATCGAACCCTAACTCTTGTCCTTTGTAGTCCACTTCACTAACCACTGAGCTATCGCGGCTACACAGAGTATACTTCTTAGGTATTTGTCTTCAAAAACGTTTAGTTTTATTCTCTCTCTCTCTCTCTCTCTGTGTGATCAGGACTCAATCAGAGTAGGATTGCAGACTCTCACATAAAGACAGCTGTCTGTTTAAGTGAATTGACATCATAACTAAAGTCAATTAGATTGTTAGATCCACTCTGATTGAATACCTGTTAAAACGTTGCACTCTGTTCTGCGCCAGTGGCCCAGTGCATCCGATTTCAGCCAGCATTTTGTTCAGGTTTGCTTTCCTTAGCCTTTGATTGTCCCCAATCTTCCTGCAAGGCAGCAGATTGTCTTTTCTGTAGGGGGATTCTGCCCTTAGATGGTCTGCCCTCCCAGGTTTACGAGCACCATCTGCCCGAGTCACTAGAGGTGACTAATACAGACATGCACACAACGATATGAGGCATGACTAACATAGACAGACACACACGAAGATGAGATGTGACTAGCATGGACATACACACAAATATATGAGATATGACTAACATAGACAAGCACACACAACGATATGATACATGACTAAGACAGATCCACACTAAGATATGAGATATGACTAAACACAGACACACACAAAGATATGAGATATGATTAACACGAACACACACCAGGATATGAGATATGACTAACATGACACAGACCAAGATATGAGCCATGGCCAGCACAGAAACACATCAAGATATGAGCCATGGCTAGCACGGAAATACACCATGATATGAACCATGGCCAGCACAGACACACCAAGATACGAACCCTGGCTAGTACAGTCACCCACCAAGATATGAGCCATGGCTAGCACGAATATACACTAAGATATGAACCATGGCTAGCACAGACACACACCAAGATATGAACCATGACCAGCCCAGACACACACCAAGATATGAGTCATGGCTAGCACATACACCCACCAAGATATGAGCTACGACTAACACATACACTTGGTAACTTGCACTAAAGTTTGTCTGAGGTTCTTGGTAAAGTTTTTACTGACGACCACGAAGATCCAAACTTGCAGGCATGTTGTACGTGGCCGACGTGCAGGAAGATCAGCCGAATAAGTCCTTCAGAGAATGTCAATGTCATTTCCCCTGAATCTTGAGTCCGCTTCTGATAGTACAGTCTGGCCACGTGGCTGGGTGCGTTCATGATGATGTAAGATAGAGACAAGGCAAAGAGCAGCCTAGCCACACGAACCTGGACGCTAGCTCGCACTGAGCTCCACATAGGATCGTTGATCGGTTTCAGCTCGGAAACTTCCAGCATCGGTAGGCCACTGAGCTTCTTCCACCGGGACTTGTGTATGATGGACAGAACGATCGTGAAGAGCATGGCAGTAATGGCGATCAGCGGTAGTAGCAACGTTACTACCAAGTCAAAGTAGGTTATTATGTGCAAGAACATCAGCCTTGGACTTGGCAAACATTTCTCAAGACCTATCTCATTTGGCGTTACCTCAGCAGCAACAGCAGTGGCTGTTATTCGCTATTATCAAGGTTATTATGTGCAAGAACATCAGCCTTGGACTTGGCAAACATTTCTCAAGACCTATCTCATTTGGCGTTACCTCAGCAGCAACAGCAGTGGCTGTTATTCGCTTTAATCAAGGTTATTATGTGCAAGAACATCAGCCTTGGACTTCGCAAACATTTCTCAAGACCTATCTCATTTGGCGTTACCTCAGCAGCAACGGCAGTGGCTGTTATTCGCTATTATCAAGGTTATTATGTGCAAGAACATCAGCCTTGGACTTGGCAAACATTTCTCAAGACTTATCTCATTTGGCGTTACCTCAGCAGCAACAGCAGTGGCATCGCTTTAATCAAGGTTATTATGTGCAAGAACATCAGCCTTGGACTTGGCAAACATTTCTCAAGACCTATCTCATTTGGCGTTACCTCAGCAGCAACAGCAGTGGCTGTTATTCGCTATTATCAAGGTGATTTACTAGTTTGGTTCATTTAGACAGCGTCCGTTTAGTCTGCGATGCAGGGAGAAAGCACGATAAGATGGTGGTCCGAGCTTATACTCCAGACATTGTGCTAGCAAAAGGTAAACTATAACGGTCACCGTTGAGAATGAACAAAATTCTGCAAATTCAGATCTTGGCCGATGGGCTTTGTTCAAACGCAAACAAGCGCCCATCTTGGTGCGTCTCCCTGTTTTGTTCTTAATTTTAACAAATGGTTTTTGTATTGTGACTCTTCACATGTTACAACAATTTGTGATTGTTTTTTTTTTTTTTTCGAATAGTGTAAAGTAGTTCTTTATTATCATTCTCAGCTTGAGTTATTGAGTTATTGAGTTATTTGCGGGTCATCATCATTGCACTCCGAACATGTCCATAGGTGCTCAGATCCCCTCCTCAGCAATTCCTTCAGTGTCCAGCGACTGACGACTCCAGTTCTGTGTTGGTTGATAAGTCTTCTTACACGGCCACCAAGTTTCTCATTTCTGGCTGTGCCCATCTTAACTCCCATTTCCATCATCCGAAGAGGTGACGTTGATCTGTGTTTGTCGAAGTCCTGTGCTCTTCCCACATCTCGGAGGGCATTGATGATGTCCGCCCGATCCATCGGTTGCCCGTCCTCAACGACAGCGCAGCTAGCCAACCTGTCCGCTCTCTAATTTCCCCGTACTCCCGCATGTCCAGGGACATAGACAAAGGTGACCTTACGTATTTTGGATTTCTGCAACGACTCTACCCATTGCATGCGTACAAAGCCCGCCTCCACTTTTTTTATTATGCTCATCGAATCACTCAGTATACATGCGTGGGTGTAGTCTTGTGACTCTAACCATTTGAATGCCTTGGTCATCACCTCCATTGTCATGCTACTCGTGGTCATGGCGTATGCACCACTGTCTTCCTTGGCTATTCTGCCTGCCGAGCGTGCTGTAAATGCCCATGCACTTCTTTCGTGTCGTCTTACAGATCCGTCTGTATAGATGACTGCATCTTTCTCATCGGTATTATCGAAGATGAGACCGTTGACCTCAGCATTAACCACGACCGGGTTCTGTTCACTACTTTTCCTGTCGAGTGTGAGAATACATGAGAAAGTCCCCTTGAATGACGTAGGCACCGGTATCCACTCCTCACCAACGCTGATATTGGTAAGCCCACAGACCTGTTTGATGACATCTTCTGCTCGGCCCACCCATGATTTGCCTCTTTTTATCCTGGTACCTTTCTCTGTGTTGAGCACGTGGTGCAATGGATGCTCTGTATCTGTACTAATCTTCAGGTATGCTCGTGCTCTCCAGATCTTGATTCTGTCATCCATGGTTGGAAAGTCAAGAAGATACCTCATTGCTACACAGGCAGTGTCCCTCGTACATCCCAGGATAATGCGCATGGCTTCATTTTGTATTTTCTCCAGCCTATCAGTTTGAGTCGTACTGACAGTAAGAATGGTCAGGGCATACTCGATTGGTGCGAGGACTAATCCCTGGAACAAAATAGTAAGTAGCCTCTGCTCGATGTTGGCAGCTGCCATGACCTTCAAGGCGGCTAATCCTTTGCGGGATTTTGTTATCACATGGTTGACATGGTCCCGAAAACACAGGCTGCGATCAACTCCGAGGTATGTCATCAACTTGTCCCTGGTCACCTCATCAGCTCCCATTCGTACTACCGGTGTGGTCGTATTAACGATATGATTGTTAAGGGAGAACCATGAAACTGATGCTTGATTAGGATTAACCAAGCTTGTTCAGAACTTCGACGTTTACTTTCTTTTCCTTCCTTTCGTTCCATTCCACAACAGTTAAGTTTGTCCCAACCACCGAACTATTCAAGTAAGAACTATTGCTAGGGCGTGGCACAGCTTATAAATGACACTGGTTGGACATGGGGGACTGGTTGGTCATGGGGACTGGTTGGACATGGGGGACTGGTTGGACATGGGGGACTGGTTGGACATGGGGGACTGGTTGGTCATGGGGGGCTGGTTGGACATGGGGGACTGGCTGGTCATGGGGGGCTGGTTGGACATGGGGGACTGGTTGGTCATGGGGGGCTGGTTGGACATGGGGGACTGGTTGGTCATGGGGGGCTGGTTGGACATGGGGGGCTGGTTGGTCATGGGGGGCTGGTTGGACATGGGGGACTGGTTGGTCTCGAGACAAGACGTCGGCTTCGAGACAGAGAGGTTGTGGGTTCAAATCCAGGCTGCACCAGATGGGATGTGTGTTGATGATTTCTCTCTGCGGCAACCACCCCTGGTCTCAGCAACCACCCCTGGTCTGTGACAACCACCCCTGGTCTGTGACAACCACCCCTGGTCTGTGACAACCACCCCTGGTCTGTGACAATCACCCCCGGTCTGTGACAACCATACCTAGTCTGTGACAACCATCCCTGGTCTGTGACAACCACCCCTGGTCTGTGACAACCACCCTGGTCTGTGACAACCACCCCTGGTCTGTGACAACCACCCCTGGTCTGTGACAACCACCCCTGGTCTGTGACAATCACCCCTGGTCTGTGACAACCACCCCTGGCCTGTGACAACCACCCCTGGTCTGTGACAACCACCCCTGGTCTGTGACAACCACACCTAGTCTGTGACAATCACACCTGGTCTGTGACAACCACCCCTGGTCTGTGACAACCACCCCTGGTCTGTGACAACCACCCCTGGTCTGTGACAACCACCCCTGGTCTGTGACAACCACCCCTGGTCTGTGACAACCACAACTGGTCTGTGACAACCACCCCTGGTCTGTGACAACCACCCCTGGTCTGTGACAACCACCCCTGGTCTGTGACAACCACCCTGGTCTGTGACAACCACCCCTGGTCTGTGACAACCACCCTTGGTCTGTGACAACCACCCCTGGTCTGTGACAACCACAACTGGTCTGTGACAACCACCCCTGGTCTGTGACAACCACCCCTGGTCTGTGACAACCACAACTGGTCTGTGACAACCACCCCTGGTCTGTGACAACCACAACTGGTCTGTGACAACCACCCCTAGTCTGTGACAACCACCCCTGGTCTGTGACAACCACCCCTGGTCTGTGACAACCACCCCTGGTCTGTGACAACCACCCCTGGTCTGTGACAACCACACCTAGTCTGTGACAACCACACCTAGTCTGTGACAACCACACCTAGTCTGTGACAACCACACCTAGTCTGTGACAACCACACCTAGTCTCAGCAGCGAGGCCCGGCTTGAAACGTCAGTTACTCATGGACGTAAAAAAATATGAGTAACTCCGAAGACGGAGTTATCTGACTGTGCGGCGAGGGACCCCTGTGCACACGGCTGCCAGAGAAAAACGGGTTAACACGCAAAATTCAGTTCCCAGTTTCTAGGGGGACTTCGTCAGAGGTGAAAGTCAAATCAGAATATCGAAACACGATCGGGATGAAAAATACAGATGACGGTATGTACAGAGCACTAAACTCAGTAGCTAACAGATGACGGTATGTACAGAGCACTAAACTCAGTAGCTAACAGATGACGGTATGTACAGAGCACCAAACTCAGTAGCTAACAGATGACGGTATGTACAGAGCACTAAAGTCAGTAGCTAACAGATGACGGTATGCACAGAGCACTAAACTCAGTAGCTAACAGATGACGGTATGCACAGAGCACTAAACTCAGTAGCTAACAGACACGTTATGAAAGGAAAAGAACACAAAAGACGAAATACAGAAGAGATGGAACATTACATCTACACAAAAAAGCAGAAACAACAAATTCTAAAGTTAAAAAGACATAAACAAATAATTGATCACATACAGAAGTAAGAACATTCTAGACCAATTCTTGATGATCTGTCAGTGGGAGGACAGGAGGGCGACCATTTCTTGATGATCTGTCAGTGGGAGGACAGGAGGGCGACCATTTCTTGATGATCTGTCAGTGGGAGGACAGGAGGGCGACCATTTCTTGATGATCTGTCAGTGGGAGGACAGGAGGGTCAGAAAAAAAACAGAGAGTAACAAGCTGGATATAGTAAGGAGGTTGAGCAATTTCAGAAAATAATGAACTGCTCTAGTGACAGACAAGACTTCATCGCTCCCACCACAATTTATGATATAGTCGATTATATTACAATGTAGTATACTATAATATAGTACTGTCTTTCAGTCAATATGGCGGAAATGCGACAGGAACTGTTGAGGCTCTGTTTGCAAAGTGTTCCTTGTTGCAGTTTCCTCATATTCCAAGTACGGCTTGCTGCCGGAGCTACTGAGTTTAGTGCTCTGTGCACACCGTGAGCTGTGTATTTCATCCGGATCGTGTTTCGATATTCTAATTGTTTACGATGAATGATGATATCGTATGACGAAGGACTGTTGGCTGCATTCACTTTTGGAGCGGTTATGCCTTAAGTCTTTTGGCGTGTGCTGTAGCAGCTATGATGGGGACTGCAACTGCCTTTTTTGGTTTGGATCCTTCAATGAGATGAGTTTTAATTCGGATGATTCCACTGGCACGTGTGGTTGAGCAATTATGGATTGTAATATGTTTGCAGTGATACCGGGGCCTTCGACTAACTGCAACTGCAACTATAGTACTGTTATATTAGGATATAGTCGGTTATATTTCGATATAGTACGGTTATATTACGATATAGTACTGTTATATTAGAATATGGTACAGTTATATTACGATATAGTATGGTTATATTACGATACAGTAATGTTATATTAGAATATAGTACAGTTATATTACGATATAGTATGGTTGGCCGTTTAACAACAAGGAAAGTAACAAGTAACAAATAAAACAGATAAATAATATGATGATATGAATAAAATAAAACTTATGAAAGGAAATTTAAGAAAAAAATAAGATGATTAAAAAGATGATAATATTAGCAGAAGTTATAATGAGTGGAATATTACTTTTGCTTTGGAATGTAATGAATTACTTCCTTCCCCTACAACTGAAGACGTCACGAGACATCCTCTACTAATGAATGTTATAAAATAAGCTTCTATATTACCTTCAGACAAAAACCAGACATTGGCTGACAGAAACGGATCGAGCAGAAATTATCTAATGTTCTTGATTGATAACAACAAAGTAAGAAGAATGCAATCTAAGTTATAATTACAAAAACATTGAATTTACCGGGTTTTTTTTGTGGTGACAGAATCCATACACGAGTTTAGGTGGACATAGACATAGTTTCACCAAGATCGTACTATGAATATTTCGCTCATAACATAATCTTACTATTTAATTTCGGGCTTTCAAAAACTTCTCTGGAAATTTTAAAAGGATAACACTTAAACTAATATATTTACGAGAATGCGAACGGCACTTGTGTGAACACGGGACAGAAGTTGACAGTTATTTGTACGATAATGTGAACGGCACTTGTGTGAACACGGGACAGAAGTTGACAGTTATTTGTACGATAATGTGAACGGCACTTGTGTGAACACGGGACAGAAGTTAACAGTTATTTGTACGATAATGTGAACGGCACTTGTGTGAACACGAGACAGAAGTTGACAAACAGTTATTTGTACGACATTGTGAACGGCACTTGTGTGAATACGAGACAAAAGTTGACAGTTATTTGTACGATAATGTGAACGGCACTTGTGTGAATACGAGACACAAGTTGACAGTTATTTGTACGACATTGTGAACTGCACTTGTGTGAATATGAGACAAAAGTTGACAGTTATTTGTACGAGATTGTGAACGGCACTTGGGCGAGCACGTGACAGAAGTTGACAGTTATTTGTACGAGATTGTGAACGGCACTTGTGTGAACACGTGACAGAAGTTGACAGTTATTTGTACGAGAATGTGAACGGCACTTGTGTGAACACGAGTCAGGAGTTGACAGTTATTTGTACGACATTGTGAACGGCACTTGTGTGAACACGAGTCAGGAGTTGACAGTTATTTGTACGACATTGTGAACGGCACTTGTGTGAACACGAGACAGAAGTTGACAGTTATTTGTACGACATTGTGAACGGCACTTGTGTGAACACGAGTCAGGAGTTGACAGTTATTTGTACGACATTGTGAACGGCACTTGTGTGAACACGAGACAGAAGTTGACAGTTATTTGTACGAGAATTATGCCAGCAGTGATCTGTTAAATCAGCAAGAAGAGTTTTGCTGGCTGTAGTTTGACAGCTTCCATTATCTCATTTTGCTGGCTGTAGTTTGATAGCTTCCACTATCTCATTTTGCTGGCTGTAGTTTGACAGCTTCCATTATCTCATTTTGCTGGCTGTAGTTTGACAGCTTCCATTATCTCATTTTGCTGGCTGTAGTTTGATAGCTTCCACTATCTCATTTTGCTGGCTGTAGTTTGACAGCTTCCATTATCTCATTTTGCTGGCTGTAGTTTGATAGCTTCCACTATCTCATTTTGCTGGCTATAGTTTGATAGCTTCCACTATCTCATTTTGCTGGCTATAGTTTGATAGCTTCCACTATCTCATTTTGCTGGCTGTAGTTTGACAGCTTCCATTATCTCATTTTGCTGGCTGTAGTTTGATAGCTTCCACTATCTCATGTTGCTGGCTGTAGTTTGATAGCTTCCACTATCTCATTTTGCTGGCTATAGTTTGATAGCTTCCACTATCTCATTTTGCTGGCTGTAGTTTGACTGCTTCCACTATCTCATTTTGCTGGCTGTAGTTTGATAGCTTCCACTATCTCATTTTGCTGGCTGTAGTTTGATAGCTTCTACTATCTCATTTTGCTGGCTGTAGTTTTATAGCTTCCACTATCTCATTTTCCTGGCTGTAGTTTGATAGCTTCCACTATCTCATTTTGCTGGCTGTAGTTTAATAGCTTCCACTATCTCATTTTGCTGGCTGTAGTTTGACAGCTTACACTATCTCATTTT
The DNA here is from genome assembly GCA_032433765.1 of Megaustenia siamemsis. NCBI lineage: Eukaryota > Metazoa > Mollusca > Gastropoda > Stylommatophora > Ariophantidae > Megaustenia > Megaustenia siamemsis. The sequence continues at coordinate 53,745,392 of JAVIAB010000059.1, read as the reverse complement.
GCTGGCTGTAGTTTGATAGCTTCCACTATCTCATTTTGCTGGATGTAGTTTGACAGCTTCCACTATCTCACCATCACGTCTCACAACAAACGAACCGATGCTTTTACCTGCAGCCCACAGCCAACTATAGATTTCATGTGTATAGATGGCCTGTGGACAAAAAATAAAACGGGAAAACCATCCAACTAGCGTGACATTATCAGTTAAGGTGCTATAGACTGCTGACGTCACCCCGCCCACAGCTCGCAAAGCTGCAAACGTCATGCTAGATGGTGGTTTTCCGGGAATTTCCTTTCAGCCCACAGGCCTAAGTAAGTCTATATTTGGCTGTGTGGAACCAAAGACTTGTTATGGTAACCGTTTTGTTTCTGGCTACTTAGCTGTTGATCGATGTCTCCACGAGCAGCGAAATCTGCCTATTGGTGTACCAGCCTTGTTCCATCATCACACAGTTGTTCTGTTGAATCTATTTGATGTCTTTCTTCAGATCCTCAGTGCAACTTCCTCTCCTTGATATTTAAGGACACCCCAATAGGTGCAAGAGGAAGTGAGGAAAGTAAACAATAAACATTTAAGGACACCCCAATAGGTGCAAGAGGAAGTGAAGAAAGTAAACAATAAACATTTAAGTACACCCCAATAGGTACAAGAGGAAGTGAAGAAAGTAAACAATAAACATTTAAGGACACCCCAATAGGTGCAAGAGGAAGTGAAGAAAGTAAACAATAAACATTTAAGTACACCCCAATAGGTACAAGAGGAAGTGAAGAAAGTAAACAATAAACATTTAAGGACACCCCAATAGGTGCAAGAGGAAGTGAAGAAAGTAAACAATAAACATTTAAGGACACCCCAATAGGTACAAGAGGAAGTGAAGAAAGTAAACAATAAACATTTAAGGACACCCCAATAGGTGCAAGAGGAAGTGAAGAAAGTAAACAATAAACATTTAAGGACACCCCAATAGGTGCAAGAGGAAGTGAAGAAAGTAAACAAGAAACATTTAAGGACACCCCAATAGGTGCAAGAGGAAGTGAAGAAAGTAAACAAGAAACATTTAAGGACACCCCAATAGGTGCAAGAGGAAGTGAAGAAAGTAAACAAGAAACATTTAATGACAGACTTGAACATGTAGAAAACGTCAACCACACTCAATATAAACGTGTTTTAATTTTTTTTAAAAACATGACAAATTGACTTTAAAAAAATAAAACAGGACACATTTTTTAAAATTAAAACTAGGGAAGAGCTGAGAATAAAACAGTGCAGCATATAAGGTGAGCCTAGTCTTGTATTTCTTATCTAATATTCCTTAACGTGAACTCCCATGGGCTTTACTTGAGGGACCTAATGCAGCCAGATTGAGGCCTGGTGCAGTGTCAGCGGAAAGTCTGACTAGGTTTCTAATTTGATTCTTGTATAGAAAAAAAAAGTAAACCTTGACCCTACGGGGAATAGAAAGTCCACTTGATTGTCGAACGAGCAGTTTCAATCACGTGACCACAGGCTTTCATGTGAGTGGTACAGCGAATATTAATGGTCATGAGTTTCTTTGACAGTCAGAATGACTGGAGCCGTTCTGCTCGTTGAGCTCAGATTTACGACAGGGGCTAGCTCGACGTGCCAGTACTGAAACTATTTGTCCCTGTTCCAAAATCATGGCTAAGTTAAATGAATTCAACACTTTGGACAATTATTGTCAGGTTTCATGGCCGATCTGATCACTCGGACCACTAAAATCTGTGGCAATCCGTGAGTAAAGCGATGCCTTTTATGACAGTGTTCATGGGATATATCACAGAAAAACGACATCCGAAGACTATAAGCTTCGTGATCACAACTA
>JAVIAB010000059.1:53488549-53738549 GCA_032433765.1 Megaustenia siamemsis | reverse complement strand
ATGCGATCTATTCCACAACTTCCAGTGGCGTTATAATCGTATTGTACAAAAGCCATTTTTAAAAAAGGCTGCAACCTTCAACAAAGAAATCCGAAGTGCCAGGAGAACAGAGAACCCGTAGTACCAGTACAACAGAGAACCCGTAGTACCAGTACAACAGAGAAACCGTAGTACCAGTACAACAGAGAACCCGTAGTACCAGTACAACAAAGAAACCGTAGTACCAGTACAACAGAGAACACGTAGTACCAGTACAACAAAGAAACCGTAGTGCCAGTACAACAGAGAACCCATAGTGCCAGCACAACAGAGAACCCATAGTGCCAGTACAACAGAGAAACCGTAGTGCCAGTACAACAGAGAACCCATAGTGCCAGTACAACAGAGAAACCGTAGTGCCAGTACAACAGAGAAACCGTAGTGCCAGTAGAACAGAGAACCCGTAGTGCCAGTACAACAGAGAAACCGTAGTGCCAGTACAACAGAGAACACGTAGTACCAGTACAACAGAGAACACGTAGTGCCAGTACAACAGAGAAACCGTAGTGCCAGTACAACAGAGAACACGTAGTACCAGTACAACAGAGAACCCGTAGTGCCAGTACAACAGAGAAACCGTAGTGCCAGTACAACAGAGAACACGTAGTGCCAGCACAACAGAGAACCCATAGTGCCAGTACAACAGAGAAACCGTAGTGCCAGTACAACAGAGAACCCATAGTGCCAGTACAACAGAGAAACCGTAGTGCCAGTACAACAAAGAAACCGTAGTGCCAGTAGAACAGAGAACCCGTAGTGCCAGCACAACAGAGAACCCATAGTGCCAGTACAACAGAGAACTTGTAGTGCCATACAACAGAGAATCCGAAGTGCCAGTACAACAGAGAACTCGTAGTGCCTGTACAACAGAGAACTCGTAGTGCCAGTACAACAGAGAACTCGTAGTGCCTGTACAACAGAGAACTCGTAGTGCCAATACAACAGAGAACTCGTAGTGCCAGTACAACAGAGAACTCGTAGTGCCAGTACAACAGAGAACTCGTAGTGCCAATACAACAGAGAACTCGTAGTGCCTGTACAACAGAGAACTCGTAGTGCCAATACAACAGAGAACTCGTAGTGCCAATACAACAGAGAACTCGTAGTGCCAGTACAACAGAGAACTCGTAGTGCCAATACAACAGAGAACTCGTAGTGCCAGTACAACAGAGAACTCGTAGTGCCTGTACAACAGAGAACTCGTAGTGCCAGTACAACAGAGAACTCGTAGTGCCTGTACAACAGAGAACTCGTAGTGCCTGTACAACAGAGAACCCGTAGTGCCTGTACAACAGAGAACTCGTAGTGCCTGTACAACAGAGAACTCGTAGTGCCTGTACAACAGAGAACCCGTAGTGCCTGTACAACAGAGAACCACGTGTGCCTGTACAACAGAGAACTCGTAGTGCCTGTACAACAGAGAACTCGTAGTGCCTGTACAACAGAGAACCCGTAGTGCCTGTACAACAGAGAACCCGTAGTGCCTGTACAACAGAGAACTCGTAGTGCCTGTACAACAGAGAACTCGTAGTGCCTGTACAACAGAGAACTCGTAGTGCCAGAAAAGCAGAGAACTTGTAGTGCCATACAACAGAGAACCCGTAGTGCCAGCACAACAGAGAACTTGTAGTGCCAGTACAGCAGAGAACTTGTTGGGCCTGCACAACAGAGAACCCGCAGTGCCATACAACAGAGGACCCGTAGTGCCAGTACAGCAGAAAACTCGTGGTGCCAATACAACAGAGGACCCGTAGTGCCATTACAGAAGAGATAATCACAGAAGTAAATGAGGTATTCCCGAAGTGCTGATGATGCTATAGTCTGCAGTCCATCTGCTAATGTATACGACTTGCCGAATTATGGAAGTCTTGTGGTGAGAACGAGCCTCATAGCCGCGCCCTTCAATAATAGTGTTTGAGTGCGGGTGTGAGTATAGCTGGAGACGTTAATGGATAGAGTTAGTTGCAGACATGAAGAAGGTATATGTTGTGGATCAGTCGATCTTGGAATTCCATAAACATCCGTCATTATTTCAGTGCTTTTTGTTTCCCCCATCATTTTGTTATCGTGCCGTGCCAATCCCTGCCTTATTTTGCATCTTGTTATTATAAAGTTACCGCACTTGATGACGTCACTTATCGTATACACACAACTGATCAATTTGGCTTTTCTTCTTTCTTCGCTTTCTAGAGTTGATCTCTGAATAACCGAATTGATTTCTGCAATATTTCTGGATCATGATATAGTCTACTACACGTTTGATGTTGCAATATTTCTGGATCATGATATAGTCTACTACACGTTTGATGTTGCAATATTTCTGGATCATGATATAGTCTACTACACGTTTGATGTTGCAATATTTCTGGATCATAATATAGCATGATACTCGTTCATGTTGCAATATTTCTGGATCATGATATAGTCTACTACACGTTTGATGTTGCAATATTTCTGGATCTTGATATAGTCTACTACACGTTTGATGTTGCAATATTTCTGGATCATGATATAGTCTACTACACGTTTGATGTTGCAATATTTCTGGATCATAATATAGCATGATACTCGTTCATGTTGCAATATTTCTGGATCATGATATAGTCTACTACACGTTTGATGTTGCAATATTTCTGGATCATGATATAGCATGATACTTGTTGATGTTGCAATATTTCTGGATCATAATATAGCATGATACTCGTTCATGTTGCAATATTTCTGGATCATGATATAGCATGATACTTGTTGATGTTGCAATATTTCTGGATCTTGATATAGCATGATACTTGTTGATGTTGCAATATTTCTGGATCATAATATAGCATGATACTTGTTGATGTTGCAATATTTCTGGATCATGATATAGCATGATACTTGTTTGATGTTGCAATATTTCTGGATCATGATATATAGTCTGGTACTCGTTTGATGTTGCAATATTTCTGGATCATGATATAACCTGGTACTCGTTTGATGTTGCAATATTTCTGGATCATGATATAGCCTACTGCACGTTTGATGTTGCATTATTTGTGACGTTACCTCAAAAATCTAGATGACATGGACATACGACTAATATGTAATCTATACTGGGAGCAAACAACAATAATAAAATATAACAAAGAGAACTCTACACCCATTGACAGGGATGCATCCTATCACCAAGCTTGTTTAATCTATACACTGAGTAAATCTTTAAAAACATCACAGAGATGCAAGACCTAAACATTAATGGAAAGGTAATCAATAACCTAAGATATGCTGACGATACTGTTCTACTAGCAGACAATCCTAATGATCTACAACAATTACTTAATGAAATAAATATGACAAGTAAAAAATGTGGACTGGATATGAATATCAAAAAGACTAAAACTATGATCATAAACAAAGAAAATACTCAAAACTCACAAGTGGATATCAAAATTGAAGGAATAGACCTGGAGACAGTTCAGAACTACAACTACCTTGGACATACTATAACCAGTGATGGAAAATGTACAACTGAAATAAACAAAAGAATAGGAATGGCAAAAAGTAATTTTAATGTCATGAAGAACATACTAACATCAAAACAAATAACACCAGAGCTAAAACTAAGAATAGCAAAATGTTATGTCTTCTCAACATTCCTAAATGGTGCAGAAACATGGACATTAGACAAGAAAACAGAACAGAGAATTGAAGTCTTTGAAATGTGGATATATAGAAGAAAAGGTAGAATTGGTTGGAAGGAAAAGAAAACAAACGACGAAGTCATAAAACAACTAAAAATCAAAAGAGAACTACTAAACACAATTAGAACAAGACAAATTAAATTTTGGGGGCATGTTAAAAGACACAACAGCCTAATACAAGTAATATTGGAAGGGAAAATACAAGGTAAAAGAGGCAGAGGCAGACCAAGACTAACATGGACGAGTAATATCAAAAGATGGACAAACCAGCCTATGACAACCTGCACCATCAAAGCAAGAGACAGAGCAGAATGGCGCTCCATGGTAGCCAACCTTCGTTGCGGAGATGGCACTCGATGATGATGATGACCTCAAAAATAGTACTCCATTTTCCACAATTTTACTCAAATATTTAGTTGGAAGATGCGATTAAAAAAAACAACATTTATTTGTTGTGTACAGCAGTGCTAAGTTTCCCTTAGGAGATTAATTAAGAACATCACAGTTTAAAAGGCAGGAAGAAAAATAAACACACATTCTAACAATTATTTTGACCAAATTTCAAATTTGCCAACGTTTTGAAGTAAATGAACGTTGTTAGCCATTACCTTAGTTGTTCATTCGCTGACGTGGAAGTTCAAGTATTATGTTGCCCCCGTCGAGTCAAGAAAAGTCTTTACACACTTTGATCTCTGAGCTAGACTTTTATATTCGGTGATCGTCCGACGACTACTCGCTCTCGTAGCCCGCCCTTGAAACGTCGTTGAGAAGATGAGCTGCTTTGTTTACATCACGCTGTGAAATTTTGTTTCTTTTCTTTGTGTGTGTGTGTGTGCGTGTGTGTGTGTGTGTGTGTGTGTGTGTGTGTGTGTGTGTGTGTGTGTGTGTGTGTGCTTTTCTGCTAAACACATTCGACTCCAATATGACATTTTGGTTTACTGGTTTCCTTCCTCTACGAGGCATAACTATGCTGGTTAGTCTGTTTCCTGGCCATACCAGTTAGTCTGTTTCCTGGCCAGACTGGTTAGTCTGTTTCCTGGCCGGACTGGTTAGTCTGTTTCCTGGCCATACTGATTAGTCTGTTTCCTGGCCAGACTAGTTAGTCTGTTTCCTGGCCAGACTGGTTAGTCTGTTTCCTTGCCATACTGATTAGTCTGTTTCCTGGCCAGACTGGTTAATCTGTTTCCTGGCCAGACTAGTTAGTCTGTTTCCTGGCCAGACTGGTTAATCTGTTTCCTGGCTAGACTAGTTAGTCTGTTTCCTGGCCAGACTGGTTAGTCTGTTTCCTGGCCGGACTGGTTAGTCTGTTTCCTGGCCATACTGATTAGTCTGTTTCCTGGCCAGACTGGTTAGTATGTTTCCTGGCCAGACTGTTTAGTCTGTTTCCTGGCCAGACTGGTTAATCTGTTTCCTGGCCAGACTAGTTAGTCTGTTTCCTGGCCAGACTGGTTAGTCTGTTTCCTGGCCGGACTGGTTAGTCTGTTTCCTGGCCGGACTGGTTAGTCTGTTTCCAGGCCGGACTGGTTAGTCTGTTTCCTGGCCGGACTGGTTAGTCTGTTTCCTGGCCGGACTGGTTAGTCTGTTTCCTGGCCGGACTGGTTAGTCTGTTTCCTGGCCGGACTGGTTAGTCTGTTTCCAGGCCGGACTGGTTAGTCTGTTTCCTGGCCGGACTGGTTAGTCTGTTTCCAAGACACCAGTATGAGGCGGGTTGGAGCTTGGTCACTTGTTGCCATAGATCCCGAAGTAAACATTTCAGCTGAGACTGGTTGATTTTTTCAGTCCTAATTTTGACACAGTTTACACACAGTAAACAAAAAAATAGCTATCGTGGACAATGCCTTTCGTGCAAGTATTCTCATGACTATAGCATAGGGTTACGACCACAGCTCGGAAATAAGCTGTATTTTGGTTAGCTGAGTGGCAGTGTTCCCTATCGTTCGGCTTCTCGTGGCAAGGCGTAGTGCCAGGGAGTACGGGTTCGATCCTGCTTCGGCCCTTATATTGTTCTTTGATTTTTTTTTTCTGTTGTTGTTTATTTGTCATTTTTTTCTGGGTGCTGTAATACATAGCTCTTCCTCCTATGGTTCCCTGAATTATCGCCTCGAAAGTTGCCCTCTATAGTAATATTCACATATTTGAAAGTATGATCTTTCTTGTTATGATCGTTAATTTATAACAAAAAGAATTATTCACATAACAACTTTAGCTAGAAAACTTACTTGTTATGTTCTGTTTCACAAATTGAAACCACTTCCATAAAAAAGCAATTTTAAAAATGTGTGGGATGTGCCAGGTTCAGGACTTCTTCATCCACAACCGCTGCAGAATTTCCAAAATTAAATGAGATCGAAACAAACAGAGGTATTGAGGGTGATACTCCCGTGTTTACTTCCAGGCACACACCAGGTTGTTAAGGAACTTAATTAATGGGGAAATAACATATTTTGGGCAAAAACGATGACATAAGATCCTTATGGGTGGAGGGCACGATAGCAGAGAAAGAGATAGAGAGAAGGGGGGGGGGAAGGGGAGAGACAGACAGAGAAAGATAAAAGCGAACAAATCTCATGGGTGTAAGATGTCAAAGATTTAAATGGGTTTGACTGCTGTAAATGATGGGCGTCTCACGCGGGACAGACATGACTTTAGAGTAACTGAGACGTGAGCAAAGGTCCAGCAGGAGAAAACAAGAAACTGGCGCGTAAGCCAAGATCTAGCAGGAGCAAACAAGAAATTGGTGCGTGAGCCAAGATCCAACAGGAGCAAACAAGAAATTGGCGCGTGAGCCAAGATCCAACAGGAACAAACAAGAAACTGGCGCGTGAGCCAAGATCCAACAGGAACAAACAAGAAATTGGCACGTGAGCCAAGATCCAACAGGAACAAACAAGAAACTGGCGCGTAAGCCAAGATCCAACAGGAACAAACAAGAAATTGGCGCGTGAGCCAAGATCCAACAGGAACAAACAAGAAACTGACACGTGAGCCAAGATCCAGCAGGAGCAAACAAGAAACTGACACGTGAGCCAAGAGCCAGCAGAAGCAAACAAGAAACTAACACGCGAGCCAAGATCCAGCGTGAGCAAACAAGAAACTGACACGTGAGCCAAGAGTCAGCAGGAGCAAACAAGAAACTGACGATTGAGCCACGATCCAGCGGGGACAAACAAGAAACTGACGCGTGAACCAAGATCCAGCGGGAGCAAACATGAAACTGACGCGTGAATCAAAGTCCAGCAGGAGCAAACAAGAAACTGACGATTGAGCCACGATCCAGCAGGAGCAAACAAGAAACTGACGATTGAGCCACGATCCAGCAGGAGCAAACAAGAAACTGACGACTGAGCCACGATCCAGCAGGAGCAAACAAGAAACTGACGATTGAGCCACGATCCAGCAGGAGCAAACAAGAAACTGACGATTGAGCCACGATCCAGCAGGAGCAAACAAGAAACTGACGATTGAGCCACGATCCAGCAGGAGCAAACAAGAAACTGACGATTGAGCCACGATCCAGCAGGAGCAAACAAGAAACTGACGATTGAGCCACGATCCAGCAGGAGCAAACAAGAAACTGGCACGTGAGCCACGATCCAGCAGGAGCAAACAAGAAACAAACACGTGAGCAACGATCCAGCAGGAGCAAACAAGAAACTGTCGCGTGAACCAAAGTCCAGCAGGAGCAAACAAGAAACTGACGCGTGAACCAAAGTCCAACATGAACAAACAAGAAACTGTCGCGTTAACCAAAGTCCAGCAGGAGCAAACAAGAAACTGACGCGTGAACCAAAGTCCAGCATGAACAAACAAGAAACTGTCGCGTGAACCAAAGTCCAGCAGGAGCAAACAAGAAACTGTCGCGTGAACCAAAGTCCAGCATGAACAAACAAGAAACTGACGCGTGAACCAAAGTCCAGCATGAACAAACAAGAAACTGACGCGTGAACCAAAGTCCAGCATGAACAAACAAGAAACTGACGCGTGAACAAAGATCCAGCATGAACAAACAAGAAACTGACGCGTGAACCAAGGTCCAGCAGGAGAATACAAGAATGCTGCTGAAAGAGGATGACCTGCTCTAGATATTGTATGATGACGTCATCGATACCGATTTTCCCCATATCCTCCCCACTCGTGTCACAGCACCCCGCCAGAGCGCGTTAGAAAAATCCTGTCAACTTCCGTGCAACCTTTAACGACGGCACAGGCAACGATTCTAACCAACTTCAATTAAGAAGAATGTGCAGAGTTACTTCCTCATTCCAGTTTCCTCGAAATCACACATTGCAAAGAAGCAACGCAACGGAAACGGTTAAGAGACCACAGCTGTCTCTGCAAAAACAGGAAATGTAGCCATTTTGCACTGTCCGTTTTGGTATGGCGTTAACAAGGTCGTACTCCAGTGTGAGCCAAAATAGCCGCGTGGGCAACAACATTGGACGACATCACCGAAAAGAGAGTGCCTTCAGTCGCTGCCCACTCATTTTCACTCGAATAAATCGAAAAATCACTTAGAATACTGTCAAAACACTGGGAAACGGTTTTTAGTAATGGCATTCTCTACATGACCTACGAACATGGACGCCATCTTCATGGAAGTCTCTTCTTGCTTAGAATGTGTCAACAACATTTCTACAAAATACCATTTGTTAAGTGTGTCAACAACATTTCTACAAAATACCATTTGTTAAATGTGTCTACAACATTTCTACAAAATACCATTTGTTAAGTGTGTCAACAACATTTCTACAAAATCCCATTTGTTAAGTGTGTCAACAACATTTCTACAAAATACCATTTGTTACGTGTGTCAACAACATTTCTACAAAATACCATTTGTTAAATGTATCAACAACATTTCTACAAAATACCATTTGTTAAATGTATCAACAACATTTCTACAAAATACCATTTGTTAAATGTATCTACAACATTTCTACAAAATACCATTTATTAAGTGTGTCAACAACGTTTGTACAAAATACCATTTGTTAAGTGTGTCAACAACGTTTCTACAAAATACCATTTGTTAAGTGTGTCAACAACGTTTCTACAAAATACCATTTGTTAAGTCTGTCAACAACGTTTCTACAAAATACCATTTGTTAAGTGTATCAACAACATTTCTACAAAATACCATTTGTTAAATGTATCAACAACATTTCTACAAAATACCATTTATGAAATGTATCAACAACATTTCTACAAAATACCATTTGTTAAATGTATCAACAACATTTCTACAAAATACCATTTGTTAAGTGTGTCAACAACATTTCTACAAAATACCATTCGTTAAATGTATCAACAACATTTCTACAAAATACCATTTGTTAAGTGTGTCAACAACATTTCTACAAAATACCATTTGTTAAGTGTGTCAACAACATTTCTACAAAATACCATTCGTTAAATGTATCAACAACATTTCTACAAAATACCATTTGTTAAGTGTGTCAACAACATTTCTACAAAATACCATTCGTTAAATGTATCAACAACATTTCTACAAAATACCATTTGTTAAGTGTGTCAACAACATTTCTACAAAATACCATTTGTTAAGTGTGTCAACAACATTTCTACAAAATACCATTTGTTAAGTGTGTCAACATTTCTACAAAATACCATTTGTTAAGTGTGTCAACAACATTTCTACAAAATACCATTTCTTAAATGTATCAACAACATTTCTACAAAATACCATTTCTTAAATGTATCAACAACATTCACCCGTCAACAATATTCATGTCAAATATCTCTTTCATACACTGGGAGTATCAAAAACATTTCAACCAAATGCATCTTACTTTAAATGTTGAAAATACACCCTCTTCAAAATGTGGATTTATGTGTTGGATGCAGTGAATCCTGGACAAGTCGTTTCCTTTTCTTGCCTTTTTTCACTAACTGCTGCTAGATAAAGGTAAAGCTGAGATAATAATTGCTTTTTTTCGTAACATATTTCATGAAAGTATTAAGGAGAATCTCGTTGCTTATAAATATTTCGAGCTATAAGAGCTTGAGACATTAATAGTACATTGTCGTGCCACTTTGTCTAGCTCACAAGAAGATCTGTGCCTGCTAGCAAGTACCTTCGCCTGCTTGCAAGTACCTTCGCCTGCTAGCAAGTACCTGCGCTGACTTAAAAGTTCGCATGACCGCCAGACCCGTCCCACACCACAAAGGTCATGACATGCTTTCGGGCGATCGCTGGAACATTTCTAGTTTCAATTATTCTTATAGGAAACTTCAACACGAACGTTATCAAATCTTATTTAAGTGTGTGCCTGTGTACGTGTGTGTGTTTCTATATGAGTTATTTGTTGTATATTTTACATCTTCCTCTTCTTTCCTTCCTCATCTGCCTTTCAGTGTCGAGGGGAGATATACTTTGTGGTCTTTCGCTCTTCTGTTCGCCTCTGCTGCTGCATTATTTCCTAGTGCTTCTAATATTCCGTCCATCCATCCTTTTCATGGTCGACTCTTGGGTCTGGTATTCTCGCAACGTTTATTGAGGGCTCGTTGTGTTGTGTTTTGATCTTTCTGCCTTGTCACGTGGTCAAACCATTTTATCTGTTGTTTCTTTATATATTCTATGGCGGGGGCTATACCTAGCTTTTTTTTCAGTTCTTCATTTCTGATCTTATTTCGCAGGCTGTTTCTTGTCATTCGTCTGACACATTTCATCTCAGTAGGAGTTGCAATATTTGACTGAGCTGCAATATTTGACAAAAATAACACTGATCTATTTCATTTATACCCAAAACGTTAGTCTATTTACCTCCGCAATCAATATCACGTGTTAAATAGGCTGTTAAAATTATATTAAAATATTTTTGTCACTGTTGATGTGCTGCCGCGGTGATTTGTGGTGAAGAGTTAGGGCCTCTTTGACTAGACAAATGTGACGATGGCTGATCTTGTAGATAACAGCAGTGAACATTCATAAATGCTACAATAATGATTTATCTCCGGGACCTCTTTACGGATTAGCTACGACATTTAAGTTCACCTTCATGTTACCAAAACTTTTCTTAGGCTATGAACACTGTGTTTATCTTGGGGCATTTGTTTTATATTGAAGTCTTGCTACTATGTTTGACAACCTATTTAACATGTTCTAGATTTTATCAAATAAACTGGTTATGTTTTCTTTCCTGTCCGAGTTCGATCCTGATTGATGGCTTCTAGGTTCACCCAGCCTTCAATGGGTACCATACTATTTGGGAAAGTAAAGCGACCTGACGTGATACGGACCATGTACAACGTGCCCTAGGTCAGCAACATTTCTCGACACCAAAACCATAATCCCAACACGCGTCAGGGCGTGGATGGTAAAGCCCCTCTCCCCTCAAATATTTTTCTACTCTTTGTTATTGAGTTGTTATTGAGTTGTTATTGAGTTGTTATTGAGTTGTTAAGCGGGTCATCATCATTGCACTTCGAACATGTCCACAGGTGCTCAGATCCCCTCCTCAGCTAGTCTCGAAGTGTCCAGAGACTGACTTTTCTCCTCTTTATTCCTCGTTACATCTTTCACTCGGATTATTGATTACAGCTGATACAAATCATCATCATCAAGTACCGGGCCTGCTGGCGTAGGTGATCATGCATCTCCACAATTTTCGATCTCGACAGCTATTTATCATTTCTGTTGTTGACCTTCTGCCAAGCCATTCTCTTAAGCTGTCTGGTATTTTTTCTCTTTGCTTTCCTTTATCTCTTCGTACCTCAGTTTCTCCAGTTGTTACAAGATATTCCAGTTGTTCTCTTCTCATTTTATGGCCAAAAAATGATGATTGATTCTTCCTAATATTGGAAATTAGCTCTCTTTTTGCTTTGGCCTCTTTCAGAGCGTTTTCATTACTCTTCTTAGCTGTCTATTGTATTCTCAACATTCTTCTGTAAAACCACATTTCTACAGCCTCCAGTGATTTTCTTGTTTTTTTGTCATATTGTCCATGATTCACATCCATATGTTAAGACTGACTCTAGATAACATTTAAGAACACTTTTTCTTATTTCGATTGTCAAAAATGGATTGCAGAGTATCTTCCTCATTTTTTGGAAAGCCTGATACAAATAGTGACACGTAAATAAGAACTATATTTGATCCAAATGTTGCGTGTAAAACAATTTCGCTTGACAATTGTTATCATTGGCATAGAGAAACTAAATTGGAATCTGTTCAATGTTGTTAGTGATGAGTCAATAAAGCATCACACAATTAAACGCCACATAAAAAGAAAGCATTCAGAAGACGGACAAATAAGTGCATTATTTCCGAAGCCATGAAATTATTCTCTAACATCAGAGACCTAAACCTAACAGAGCTGTCAGCATGTCATGTATAAGCGACTTTGTCGAGCAATCAACCCGAATATTGAGTTTGATATACAAACAATTTCGAAACCCTTGGGCCCATCTGATATGTCTCCTCATGGAAAGCATAAAATCCCAGAACTTAAGGAAAATATAGCAGGAGTCATGAAAAAAGGCACCTAATCAGACACAGAAAGAAAACAGGTAGCACAAAAACACATACACGATTCCTACCCAGAGGACTCTTGGTCCCACATATACACAGATGTCTCTGCTACAAATGCCACCAGAAATGAAGGGGGAGGTGTGTTCTTGACGCTGAATAATCAGGACGAGATCACCAAGTCAATAGCTACTGGAAAATTCTCAAACAACTTTAAAGCAGAAACTGAGGCCATCAGAGATTCTGCAACACTGGCTACTCAACAACAAAATAACATGCACAATAAATTGGTGATTCTGACTGTTGCACTGTCAATATTATCAGCTCTAAAAATCCTCAAGAACAATGAACTAGATGACTTGAGAACAACCCTGGACCAACTATGCAATAACTTCCAGAGAGTAGTCATTCAGTGGATACCATCACACTGTAATATACACGGGAACGAACGCGCAGACAAATTAGCTAAAGAGGGAGGGAGATTACCACAAGAGAACTATCCGCTCAGTTATGATGAAGCCAAATCCATCCTCAAGGGTCAGTTCCATGAAAAATGGAAACGAGAACACCCAAAGCATAACGAGAGTGACGGATGAACTATCAAGGAGGGATCAAGTCATCATACTTCACCTACGCGCTGGCCACAATAGAATGAGAAATCACATGTTCACCAAATTCAAAATAGGTACAGCCAGCCTATGCCACTGTACACTGGACAACATGACTACAAACCATGTTCTACAGGAGCCACAAGTACACAGACCAGAGAAGAGCAATGTGGTCCACGCCCACCTCCCTGGAATAAAAACTATATGGGGCAATCGATTCGCTTAAACAGACAGCTGACTTCATGAGAGAGTCTGGAATCCTACTCTGATTGAGTCTTGATCGCAGAGAGAGAGAGAGAGAGAGAGAGAGAGAGAGAGAGAGAGAGTTTGATGAAGTTATATCCTTGAGCGAGATACAGATTTTCCCGAAACTGTTTGGCGATTTATTGGGCTCTTTTTTTATACAAACGGTTCACCATACTTCAGCCACAGCTTGCCACATGGAACCCAAGGATGTCAGTGACTAGGGCTTGTGCTCCAAAGTATTGACCACTCTTTGAGGCTTGACGACAGAGACATGACTTGAAGGCTAAGAAAGGAGGACCCTCTCAACATACATCACATAAATCATCTGGTATGTAGTTATAGACATCACATAAATCATCTGGTATGTAGTTATGGACATCACATAAATCATCTGGTATGTAGTTATGGACATCACATAAATCATCTGGTATGTAGAGATCTTTTATGGATTTAGCTATAACGTTTTCTCCTTCTCTTTCTCTTGAACATTGAATACGTTTCTTTCTCCGCTTTTCTCTCATTCTCTAGACAATACCCCCTTCTCTGATACACAGAAAAGAAACAAAATATTTGTTAAAGTTCATTCTCGAGGAAAGCAGTACAATAAAGATGCTACAAGTATTTCTTTTGGCCATTGAGCAGCTTATTTCAAACTTGACTGTAGATATATAAAATAAAAGGTTTAATAGAAGACTCTAGGTTGACTGACTGAGATTATAAAGGCAGAGATTACTAAGTACTTCAAATATATTAAGAAATGTTATTTATCTCTCTGAGCTTACCTAGGAGGAGACTACATCGGCGCCAACCTAGTTCTGCTTCCCAAATGTAGTTAGCATCCGTGATTAGGGAGAGAATGAATTTTGGGAACTTCTGAACGATTCCCCGACGTGCAATTTGTTTTCTGTAAAAAAATGTCTCACCCCGTTCTGGTGTACCATCTACCCAAACTGCTTCCATTAAAACCAAGAACGTCAGAGGCTGAATGTAGACGTAGTTGTGAGACTGAATGTAGATGTAGTTGTGAGGCTGAATGTAGACGTAGTTGTGAGACTGAATGTAGACGTAGTTGTGAGACTGAATGTAGACGTAGTTGTGAGACTGAATGTAGACGTAGTTGTGAGACTGAATGTAGACGTAGTTGTGAGACTGAATGTAGACGTAGTTGTGAGACTGAATGTAGACGTGGTTGTGAGACTGAATGTAGACGTGGTTGTGAGACTGAATGTAGACGTAGTTGTGAGGCTGAATGTAGACGTAGTTGTGAGGCTGAAAGAAGACGTAGTTGTGAGACTGAATGTAGACATAGTTGTGAGACTGAATGTAGACGTAGTTGTGAGACTGAATGTATACATAGTTGTGAGACTGAATGTAGACATAGTTGTGAGACTGAATGTAGACATAGTTGTGAGACTGAATGTATACATAGTTGTGAGACTGAATGCAGACATAGTTGTGAGACTGAATGTAGGCATAGTTGTGAGACTGAATGTAGACGTAGTTGTGAGACTGAATGTAGGCATAGTTGTGAGACTGAATGTAGACGTAGTTGTGAGACTGAATGTAGACGTAGTTGTGAGACTGAATGTAGGCATAGTTGTGAGACTGAATGTAGACGTAGTTGTGAGACTGAATGTAGGCATAGTTGTGAGACTGAATATAGACATAGTTGTGAGACTGACGTTAACTGAGGCTCATCCGAAAATTGGGTAATGATTGCCCTGATACAAGTACTGCCTACAGCCGCGGGTACATTGGATATTATAAATAGGGGATTTGAGATCTGTGGGTACATTGGCTATTATAAATAGGGGATTGGAGATCTGCGGGTACATTGGCTATAATAAATGGGGGATTGGAAATCTGTGGGTACATTGGCTATTATAAATGGGGGAGGGACACTCCCTGTGTAGCAATGAGGTATCTTCTTGACTTTCCAACCATGGATGACAGAATTAAGATCTGGAGAGCACGAGCATACCTGAAGATTAGTACAGATACAGAGCATCCATTGCACCACGTGCTCAACACAGAGAAAGGTACCAGGCTAAAAAGAGGCAAATCATGGGTGGGCCGGGCTGAAGATGCCATCAGACAGGTCTGTGGGCTTATCAATATCAGCGTTGGTGAGGAGTGGATACCGGTGCCTACGTCATTCAAGGGAACTTTCTCATGTATTGTCACACTCGACAGGAAAAGTAGAGAACAGAACCCGGTTGTGGTTAATGCTGAGGTCAACGGTCTCATCTTCGATAATACCGATGAGAAAGATGCAGTCATCTATACAGACGGATCTGTAAGACGACACGAAAGAAGTGCATGGGCATTTACAGCACGCTCAGCAGGCAGAATAGCCATGGAAGACAGTGGTGCATACGCCATGACCACGAGTAGCATGACAATGGAGGTGATGGCAGTGACCAAGGCATTCAAATGGTTAGAGTCACACGACTACATCCACGCATGTATACTGAGTGATTCGATGAGCATGATAAAAAAAGTGGAGGCGGGCTTTGTACGCATGCAATGGGTAGAGTAGTTGCAGAAATCCAAAATACGTAAGGTCACCTTTGTCTATGTCCCTGGACATGCGGGAGTACGGGGAAATGAGAGAGCGGACAGGTTGGCTAGCTGCGCTGTCGTTGAGGATGGGCAACCGATGGATCGGGCGGACATCATCAATGCCCTTCGAGATGTTGGAAGAGCACAGGACTTCGACAAACACAGATCAACGTCACTTCTTCGGATGATGGAAATGGGAGTTAAGATGGGCACGGCCAGAAATGAGAAACTTGGTGGCCGTGTAAGAAGACTTATCAACCAACATAGAACTGGAGTCGTCAGTCGCTGGACACTGAGGGAATTGCTGAGGAGGGGATCTGAGCACCTATGGACATGTTCGGAGTGCAATGATGATGACCCGCAAATAACTCAATAACTCAATAACTCAAATGGGGGATTGGAAATCTGTGGGTACATTGGCTATTATAAATGGGGGATTGGAAATCTGTGGGTACATTGGCTATTATAAATGGGGGATTGGAGATCTGCGGGTACATTGACTATTATAAATGGGGGATTGGAAATCTGTGGGTACATTGGCTATTATAAATGAGGGATTGGAGATCTGTGGGTACATTGGCTATTATAAATGGAGGATTGGAGATCTGTGGGTACATTGACTATTATAAATGGAGGATTGGAGATCTGTGGGTACATTGGCTATTATAAATGGGGGATTGGAGATCTGTGGGTACATTGGCTATTATAAATGGGGGATTGGAGATCTGTGAGTACATTGGCTATTATAAATGGAGGATTGGAGATCTGTGGGTACATTGGCTATTATAAATGAAGGATTGGAGATATGTGGGTACATTGGCTATTATAAATGGAGGATTGGAGATCTGTGGGTACATTGGCTATTATAAATGGAGGATTGGAGATCTGTGGGTACATTGGCTATTATAAATGGAGGATTGGAGATCTGTGGGTACATTGGCTATTATAAATGGAGGATTGGAGATCTGTGGGTACATTGGCTATTATAAATAGGGGATTGGAGATCTGTGGGTACATTGGCTATTATAAATGGAGGATTGGAGATCTGTGGGTACATTGGCTATTATAAATGTAAAAGTAAAAAAAAAGAGGCGTAGGGGGGCAAGGTTTAGATCCGCGGTCACTATGAGTATAATAATTGGAGATGAGGTTTGGAAACTTGCTGGTCCCTTAGACATTACAACTGGCGGTTCTTCTATAGAAATAGTAAACCACTGGTCTGACACTTAAAGTAAAAAAGTAAAGAGCCCGTCCCGCCACGTTACCTATAGGGAATATGGTGTTAGTGATAATAATTTTTACACACCTTCATCATATGATTTGTATGGTAATGTGGTCGGTATTACGCCCGTGCTGCTTTACTTTTACAGAAAAATCCGGTACCCATTTAAGGCTGGGTGAACTAGGAAGCTGTCGATCAGAATCGAACTCGACCTCTAGTCCTTCGTAGTCCAGTTCACTAACTACTGAGCTAACACGGCTTCCGGTTTGACATATGATGCGTTTTATTTGTGCTGTTTTTATCTGTCGGCTTTAAAGTGAAACGACTGGTCCCATTTATAGTCTTCTATAACAGAAATGGAATGTCAACAGGCCTCGTGTAGTCGGGCTTAACTCGGCTTTGCTTCCATACTTCGTCTTGATTTGATAGTAAAACTCGTAGCAGTTGTTGATGAATGAACTTACTTGCTTTACGTGTGAGGAGGCCAGTCATATACACACCGTTCATGTGATCATCATCATGTGCCATACCAGTTGTCGCAGGTGATCATGTCCCTCCACAATCTTCTATCTATAGTGCATCGTATCAGTTCTGTTGTTGACTGTTTTCCATGCCATGACACTAAGCTATCCAGTATTTTCTCCCTTTGTCGCCCGCGATCTCTCTTTCCTTTTATTTTGCCAGTTGTAACCAAGTATTCCAACTTTCCTCTTCTTATGATGTGCCCGAAAAATGTTGATTGCTTTTTCTGATGTTTTTTAAGAGCTCCCTTTTTGTGTTGGCCTCTTTGAGAACATCCTCATTGGTCTTTTTAGCTGTCCAGGGAACTTTCAACATTCTTCTGAGAAATCCCATCTCTGTGGCCTCTAATCCTCTTTTCATTTGTTTGTCTACTGTCCATGATTCGCTTCCATTGGTCAGAATTGGTTCTATATAGCACCGATGAACTTTATTTCTCATTTTTATTGCCATAGATTTGTTGCATAAGATATTATTCATTTTCTGAAATGCTATTTTGGCCTGAGCTATTCTGCTTTTTATTTCTGTGGTGCATGTCCCATCTGATGTTATTATTGCTACTCCGTTCACGTACTACTGTCTAATCCTGAAACCTTGATCACTTTCACACTTTCATCTCACTCTAAACGGATATTGTTTCATTATTGTCTATGAGAAACCCAGTCTGGTGTGTTATTAAACCGTCATTTATATAACTCTTTCCTCCCACCAACACCTTACTTGACTACTCATTTTTAAATATTTGAAAAATAATTGAAAAACAAGATTGATTAAACCTGGCGTATGCCATATAGTAGAAACCCACAGCATTATAGTTAATGAGAGCCCTCTAGAGGCCCTCTTATCCCTGCTTAGAAGCATTCAATGGCAACATATTACATTTAATTCACTTCTGGTATTTCCTCCAGCACTTCCGCACATCCATCGTTTTCTATTATTTCTTCCAAAGAGGAAATGATAAGATCGCGCTGCCCATTCTAACAGACCAACAACCGATTATCTGGTCAGTAGTTATAGTATTTTCAAGAATGTATATTTCAATTAATTTTTGTTTAAAAAAACGGACAAATATTCAAAAGTTAATAATTAATGCAGTCACATCCCATAACACAGAATGCGTCTGTGGCTTCATAACATTCTGGTGGAAAACATATTTTTCTTTTGGTCAGGACTTCTAGAGTTGAAATGTAGAAAGAGGGAGAGTCAGATAGAAAGAGGGAGAGACCGGTAGAAAGGGGGGAGACAAATAGAAAGAGGGAGAGACAGATAGAAAGAGGGAGAGTCAGATAGAAAGAGGGAGAGACAGATAGAAAGAGGGAGAGACCGGTAGAAAGGGGGAGACAGATAGAAAGAGGGAGAGACAGATAGAAAGAGGGAGAGACAGATAGAAAGGGGGGAAACAGTAAGAAAGAGGGAAAGACAGACAGAAAGAGGAAGAGACAGATAGAAAGAGGGAGAGACAAATAGAAAGAGGGAGAGACAAATAGAAAGAGGGAGAGACAGATCGAAAGAGAGGGGGAGGCAAATAGAAAGAGGGAGAGACCGGTAGAAAAGGTGGGGGACAGATAGAAAGAGGGAAAGACCGATAGAAAGAGGGGGGAGACATATATAAAGAGGTAGAGACCGCTAGAAAGGGGGGGGGGGGTGAGACATATAGAAAGATGGAGAGACAGATATAAAGAGGGAGAGTCAGATAGGAAGTGAAGGAGACAGATATAAGGAGGTAGAGACCGCTAGAAAGAGGTGGAGACATTTAGAAAGAGGGTGAGACAGATAGAGAGATGGAGAGACAGATATAAAGAGGGAGAGACAGATATAAAAAGGGAGAGACAGATATAAAGAGGGAGAGACATAGAAAGAGGGAGAGACATATATAAATGAGGGAGAGACATATATAAAGAGGGAGAGACATATATCAAAAGGGAGAGACAGATATAAAGAGGGAGATACATATATAAAGAGGGAAAGACAGATATAAAGATCGAGAGACATATAAAAAGGGAGAAATAGATATAAAGAGGGAGAGACAGATATAAAGAGGGAGAGACAGATATAAAGATGGAGAGACAGATAGAAGGAGAGACTGACAGAAAGAGGGTGAGACAGATATAAAGAGGGTGAGACAGATAGAAAGATGGAGAGACAGACATAAAGAGGGAGAGACAGATATAAAAAGGGAGAGATAGATATAAAGAGGGAGAGACATAGAAAGAGGGAGAGACAGATAGAAAAAGGGAGAGACATATATAAAGACGGAGAGACATAAAAAAGGGAGAGGCAGATATAAAGAGGGAGAGACAGATATAAAAATGGAGAGTCAGATATAAAGAGGGGGAGACATATATAAAGACGGATAGACAGATATAAAAAGGGAGTGACAGATATAAAGAGGAAGAGACAGATATAAAGAGGGAGAGACAGATATAAAGATCGAGAGACAGATATAAAAAAGGAGAGACAGATATAAAGAGGGAGAGACAGATATAAAAAGGGAGAGACAAATATAAAGATCGAGAGACAGATATAAAAAGGGAGAGACAGATATAAAGAGGGAGAGACAGATATAAAAAGGGAGAGACAGGTATAAAGAGGGAGAGATAATATATATAGAGGGAGAGACAGATATAAAGATCGAGAGACAGATATAAAAAGGGAGAGGCAGATATAAAGTGGGAGAGACAGATATAAAGAGGGAGAGACAGATATAAAGAGGGTGAGAAATAAAAAGAGGGAGAGACAGATAGAAGGAGAGACTGACAGAAAGAGGGAGAGACAGTTATAAAGAAGGGGAGACAGATATAAAGAGGGAGAGACAGATATAAAGAGGGAGAGACATATATATATAGAGAGAGGGAGAGACAGATAGAAAGAGGGAGAGACAGATATAAAGAGGGAGAGACAGATAGAAGGAGAGACTGACGGAAAGAGGGAGAGACAGATATAAAGAGGGAGAGACAGATATAAAGAGGGAGAGGCAGACAGAAAGAGAGAGAGAATGATATAAAGAGGGAGAGACAGATATAAAGAGGGAGAGACATATATAAAGAGGGAGAGACAGATATAAAGAGGGAGAGGCAGACAGAAAGAGAGAGAGAATGATATAAAGAGGGAGAGACAGATATAAAGAGGGAGAGACAGATATAAAAAGGGAGAGATGGACAGAAAGAGGGAGAGACAAAAAGGCTGATTTTTCTGGAAGTATTGTATTATTTTATGTATATGGGGAGAAGAGTAGATTTAGTCTTATCGGACGCTGAATAAAATTGGATGTTCTTGTTTGTTCCTCTAGGGGTTGGCGTGGAAGATGCATGCATGATTTGTAAGTGTGTGTGAGTTTTATTTTTTAACTTGTTGATTTATTTGTGTATGTGTATGTATGTTTGTGTATCAAATTTATTTTTCAACTGTTCATTTGGTGTGTGTGTGTGTCAACATTATTTTTTTCAACTGTTTATTGTGTGTGTATCAACTTTATCTTTAAGCTGATTATTGTGTGTGGCTGCGTGCATGTGTGTAAACCAATAACCAATAACCATGGACAGCTAAGAAGAGTAATGAAAATGTTCTGAAAGAAGTCACAGCAAAAAGAAAGCTAATTTCCAATATTAGGAAGAAACAATCATCATTTTTGGCCATGTAATGAGAAGAGAATAACTGGAATATATTGTAACAACTGGGAAAATTGAGGGACAAAGAGATAGAGGGAAACAAAGAGAAAAAATACCAGACAGCTTAAGAGAACGGCTTGGCAGAAGGTCAACAACAGAAATGATAAATAACTGTCGAGATCGAAAGTTGTGGAGAGACATGATCACCTACCCCTGCAGGCCCGGTACTTGATGATAATGATGATGATTGTGTGTGTATCAACTTTACCTTTCAGCTGATTATTGTGTGTGTCTGTGTGTGTGTGTGTGTGTGTGTGAGAGAGAGAGAGAGAGAGAGAGAGAGAGAGAGAGAGTTGACCCTTCACCTCCCTCCGATTAAAAAAAAATAAAATTGCCAGTTTAAATGAAAAATCAAGTGTAACCGTGAGTGACAGCGCCGTAGAGGCCACTTCCAAGAAATAGCTTGGGCAGGCACGTTTCTCTTTCTCCACAAGCTCAACCACTAATCACGGTTAAGGTCGTTCACTCCGAAAACATGTACTAACCCCCTCACACTCCACTCTCACACTATTAAACACGTCTGACTCCCTACACTCCACTGTCACACTATTAAATACGTCTGACTCCCTACACTCCACTCTCACATTATAAACACGCCCGATTCCCTACACTCCACTCTCACATTATAAAACACGTCCGACTCCCTACACTCCACTCTCACATTATACAACACGTCCGACTCCCTACACTCCACTCTCACATTATACAACACATCCGACTCCCTACACTCCACTCTCACATTATACAACACATCCGACTCCCTACACTCCACTCTCACATTATACAACACGTCCGACTCCCTACACTCCACTCTCACATTATACAACACGTCCGACTCCCTACACTCCACTCTCACATTATACAACACGTCCGACTCCCTACACTCCACTCTCACATTATACAACACATCCGACTCCCTACACTCCACTCTCACATTATACAACACATCCGACTTCCTACACTCCACTCTCACATTATACAACACATCCGACTCCCTACACTCCACTCTCACATTAAACAACACATCCGACTCCCTACACTCCACTCTCACATTATACAACACGTCCGACTCCCTACACTCCACTCTCACATTATACAACACATCCGACTCCCTACACTCCACTCTCACGTTATACAACACATCCGACTCCCTACACTAAACTCTCACATTATACAACACATCCGACTCGCTACACTCCGCTCTCACATTCTAAACACGCCCGATTCCCTACACTTCACTCTCACATTATAAACACGTCCGACTCCCTACACTCCACTCTCACATTATACAACACATCCGACTCCCTACACCCCACTCTCATATTATACAACACGTCCGACTCCCTACACCCCACTCTTACATTATAAACACGTCCGACTCCCTACACCCCACTCTCACATTATAAAACACGTCCGACTCCCTACACCCCACTCTCACATGATAAAACGCGTCCGACTCCCTACACCCCACTCTCACATGATAAAACACGTCCGACTCCCTACACCCCACTCTCACATTATAAAACACGTCCGACTCCCTACACCCCACTCTCACATTATACAACACGTCCGACTCCCTACACCCCACTCTCACATGATAAAACACGTCCGACTCCCTACACCCCACTCTCACATTATAAAACACGTCCGACTCCCTACACCCCACTCTCACATTATAAAACACGTCCGACTCCCTACACTTCACTCTCACATTATAAAACACGTCCGACTCCCTACACCCCACTCTCACATTATACAACACATCCGACTCCCTACACCCCACTCTCATATTATACAACACGTCCGACTCCCTACACCCCACTCTCACATTATAAACACGTCCGACTCCCTACACCCCACTCTCACATTATAAAACACGTCCGACTCCCTACACCCCACTCTCACATGATAAAACACGTCCGACTCCCTACACCCCACTCTCACATTATAAAACACGTCCGACTCCCTACACCCCACTCTCACATTATACAACACGTCCGACTCCCTACACCTCACTCTCACATTATAAAACACGTCCGACTCCCTACACCCCACTCTCACATTATAAAACACGTCCGACTCCCTACACCCCACTCTCACATGATAAAACACGTCCGACTCCCTACACTCCACTCTCACATTATAAAACACGTCCGACTCCCTAAACCCCACTCTCACATTATAAAACACGTCCGACTCCCTACACCCCACTCTCACATGATAAAACACGTCCGACTCCCTACACCCCACTCTCACATTATAAAACACGTCCGACTCCCTACACCCCACTCTCACATTATAAAACACGTCCGACTCCCTACACCCCACTCTCACATTATAAAACACGTCCGACTCCCTACACCCCACTCTCACATTATAAAACACGTCCGACTCCCTACACCCCACTCTCACATTATAAAACACGTCCGACTCCCTACACCCCACTCTCACATTATAAAACACGTCCGACTCCCTACACTCCACTCTCACATGATAAAACACGTCCGACTCCCTACACCCCACTCTCAAATTATAAAACACGTCCGACTCCCTACACCCCACTCTCACATGATAAAACCACCAGAGATAAGCTAATGAAGTGTACAGACGGTTTAAGATAACAAAGAGAACATTTCCGATCAGAATTTGAATGGATGTTTAAGGTACTCACACTAGACGCGCCACACAATAAAGACAAATGGTAAAACAGCAAACACAACATACATAAACCTATGATCAAAGAGGAGACAGTAAAAATAACGCAGAAGCGTAATCCAAGATAAATAATAATAAATGAATGTTATTGTAGAGGGAAACTTCCGAGACGATCAGCGAATCATTTCAGTGGTGGTAGTATGTTTATAGCACTCGGAAAATAAATCACAAATTATCATCAGGAAAACAAGAACAATATATGGCCCGAAGCAGGATCGAACCCGTACTCCTTGGCACAGCGGCTTGCCAGGAGAACCAAACGCTTGAGCACACGGCCAACTCAGTTACCTAAAAGAAAAAAAACAGCTAACATTAATTTTTTTTTTATCTTTAGCTTTTTTTTTTATAGCAAGACGCTGTGCCAAGGATTACGGGTTAGTTCCTGCTTCGGATCATATATTGCTCTTTGTTTTTATTCTGTTCATTGTTTGTGACTTTTTCCGAGTGCTGTAAACATACCTCCTACAGTAGCATACAGCTACCTCTTTTAACTGTTAAGTTGTATTTTAATTATTTTAGTCTTTCTATTTCTTATTCTTCTTTCCTTCCTTATTTGCATTTCAACGTCGAGGAGAAATATGAGGTTGCGATCTTTTGTTTATCTATTGGCCTCTCCTGCTTTTGTTTCTTAGCGTTTCCAATATTCAATCAATCCATCTTTTTCGTGGTCGACACTTGAGTCTGGTATTCTCGCAAGCTTTATTAAACGCTCGTTGTGTTGTGTTTTCATCTTTCTTGTCTTTTAGCTTGGCCAAATACATTGTATCTGTTGTTTCTTTATGTATTCTATGGCGGAAATTATTCCTAGCTTTTTTCTCCGTTTATTCATTTCTGTTCTTATCTCTCAGGCTGTTTCGTCTAATACACCTCGTCAGGGTTGCTATTGCTTTGCTTATTGTTCTCAATTCTAGAATATTTTAGTTGAAACCCAGAAAAATGCAGCTTTTATGGTTAAGATGTACTGACTACATTCTATATTTCGCTTATTGCAAACGTTGTTAACATAAGACATTACCCCCAATTAGTGAGACTACACAAACATATGCATTTGCAAGTTTAATTAATGTTTTTGTTAACAGTAATATCTATGTCAATAGAAGTGAGAAAGAGAGTTCATCGGTGTTTTATAGATCCAATTCTTAACTATGGAAGCGAATCATGGACAGTAGACAAACAAATGAAAAGACGATTATAGGCTACAGAGATGGGATTTCTCAGAAAAATGTTGAAAGTCCCCTGGACAGCTGAAAAGACCAATGAGCATATTCTCAAAGAGGCCAAAACAAAAAGGGAGCTCCTAAAAAAACATCAGAACGAAACAATAGATATTTTTCTGACACATCATGAGAAGAGGAAAGTTGGAATACTTGGTTACAACAGGCAAAATACGAAGGAAAGCGAGATTGCGGACGACAAAGAGAGAAAATACTAGATAGCTTGGTGTCATGGCAATGCAAACACTCAACAACAGAACTGATACGATGCACTGTAGATAGAGGATTGTGGAAAGACATGGTCGCCTACGCCAACCCGTATGGCACATGATGATGATGTTAACGGTAAGTCAGTGCATACCCGTGAGAATGAACTTTTCCTTGATTGACAAATATGACACTTTTTCTAATGAAATATTCCATTTTAGTTCACAAATGTCATTTCACGTTTAGTTCTTCTAATCAACGTCATTGTACCATATTATATAGAAGTTATACCTTTCTGGAGATAAGTACCAAATATAAAAATATGATGCAAGCCTGCTATTTTTGGCCATCCAGATTCTACCTGGCCTATTAATCATTTATTGTGTGATTAGCGGGTCCTGGCTATTGTTCATCTTCCACCATTTTGTGATTTGAGATCAGTACTTTCCTGTCGTGGTTGTCTCTGTGTTTATATTTGTTATAGTGTATCTGACGAAGGCTTTTGACGAAACGTTGGAGTTTGTCTTAACTTACTACTGGTTTAGTTGCTTTAGTATATTTTGTGTTTATTTTACACATTATATCTTTTAAATGAGCAAAGAAGAAAACCAAATGTTAGTGAATCTTAATCGGTAGTTGTACGATTAAATTAATTATGAGTTATAACTCGCACAAAATCATCATCAAGTACCAAGCCTGCTGGCCTAGGTGATCATGTCTCTCCATAATTTTCTATCACGACAGTTATTTATCATTTCTGTTGTTCACCTTCTGCCAAGCCATTCTCTTAAGCTGTCTGGTATTTTTAAGACAATTAGTCCACTAAAGACAATTAGTCTCCCAAATAAATAAGTATTTTTACTCCTTGCTTCCCTTTATCTCTTAGTTCCTCAATTTTCGTACACCACGGTCGAGTAGAAACAATCTCCTACCTCTTGTGGGTACACCACGGTCGAGTAGAAACAATCTCATACCCCGTTGTGGGTACACCACGGTCGAGTAGAAACAATCTCCTACCTCTTTTGGGTACACCACGGTCGAGTAGAAACAATCTCCTACCTCTTTTGGGTACACCACGGTCGAGTAGAAACAATCTCCTACCTCTTTTGGGTACACCACGGTCGAGTAGAAACAATCTCCTACCTCTTTTGGGTACACCACGGTCGAGTAGAAACAATCTCCTACCTCTTTTGGGTACACCACGGTCGAGTAGAAACAATCTCCTACCTCTTTTGGGTACACCACGGTCGAGTAGAAACAATCTCCTACCTCTTTTGGGTACACCACGGTCGAGTAGAAACAATCTCCTACCTCTTTTCGGTACACCACGGTCGAGTAGAAACAATCTCCTACCTCTTTTGGGTACACCACGGTCGAGTAGAAACAATCTCCTACCTCTTTTGGGTACACCACGGTCGAGTAGAAACAATCTCCTACCTCTTTTGGGTACACCACGGTCGAGTAGAAACAATCTCCTACCTCGTTGTGGGTACACCACGGTCGAGTAGAAACAATCTCCTACCTCTTGTGGGTACACCACGGTCGAGTAGAAACAATCTTCTACCTCTTGTGGGTACACCACGGTCGAGTAGAAACAATCTCCTACCTCGTTGTGGGTACACCACGGTCGAGTAGAAACAATCTCCTACCTCTTGTGGGTACACCACGGTCGAGTAGAAACAATCTTCTACCTCTTGTGGGTACACCACGGTCGAGTAGAAACAATTTTCTACCTCGTGTGGGTACACCACGGTCGAGTAGAAACAATCTCATACCTCTTGTGGGTACACCACGGTCGAGTAGAAACAATCTTCTACCTCTTGTGGGTACACCCGGTCGAGTAGAAACAATCTCATACCTCTTGTGGGTACACCACGGTCGAGTAGAAACAATCTCATACCCCGTTGTGGGTACACCACGGTCGAGTAGAAACAATCTCATACCCCGTTGTGGGTACACCACGGTCGAGTAGAAACAATCTCATACCCCGTTGTGGGTACACCACGGTCGAGTAGAAACAATCTCATACCTCTTGTGGGTACACCACGGTCGAGTAGAAACAATCTTCTACCTCTTGTGGGTACACCACGGTCGAGTAGAAACAATCTCCTACCTCTTGTGGGTACACCACGGTCGAGTAGAAACAATCTCATACCTCTTGTGGGTACACCACGGTCGAGTAGAAACAATCTTCTACCTCTTGTGGGTACACCACGGTCGAGTAGAAACAATCTCCTACCTCTTGTGGGTACACCACGGTCGAGTAGAAACAATCTCCTACCCCGTTAGGGTACACCACGGTCGAGTAGAAACAATCTCATACCCTGTTAGGGTACACCACGGTCGAGTAGAAACAATCTCATACCCCGTTAGGGTACACCACGGTCGAGTTGAAACAATCTCATACCCCGTTAGGGTACACCACGGTCGAGTAGAAACAATCTCATACCCCATTAGGGTACACCACGGTCGAGTAGAAACAATCTCATACCTCGTTGTGAGTACACCACAGTCGAGTAGAAACAATCTCCTACCCTGTTGTCTACCCGTTCACTGCTCTAGTGTGACGGATGTACCACTTGCTCTAAAATGATGTTCAGTCTTCCCAGATCATTTGTCCAATGGCGGAGTTTTATCTCTCGCATCAGAACCTGTTAATGCCAACATTAGGGAGTGTTCATTGAATCATTTCAGGAATATCACGGCAATAGGACAAGGTTGGCAGGTTACTAGTTATCTTTTATACATTAGCAAATATA
Organism: Megaustenia siamemsis; assembly: GCA_032433765.1. Classification (NCBI taxonomy): domain Eukaryota; kingdom Metazoa; phylum Mollusca; class Gastropoda; order Stylommatophora; family Ariophantidae; genus Megaustenia; species Megaustenia siamemsis. The sequence goes on along the minus strand of JAVIAB010000059.1, from coordinate 53,710,622 downwards.
GGTTCTCAACTGTTGGTCCATTTATTTCACTAATTTATTTAAAGTTCTATTTGTTTACTCAACTCTATTAATTCAACAAGTTCTATTTGTTTACTCAACATTATTAACTCACTAAGTTCTATTCGTTTACTCAACTCTATTAACTCACTAAGTTCTATTCGTTTACTCAACACTATTAACTCACTAAGTTCTATTCGTTTACTCAACACTATTAACTCACTAAGTTCTATATTCATTCATTTTCCTCTCGAACCGATGACGACACATAGGGCTGAAGTCACAGTTCTCAACGGTTTGCTGCTAGCTCTTGAAGTTCTTGCATGTTCTTTGTCCCATGGTTAATACTTCCCTAGTAATTGTTCATTAAAATTAAATGACGCACTTCATGAATGCAAACCACATGAAAACACCATAGTTCTAGGGGATTTAAACGCAAATAGTAGGAAAGGAAAGAGTTGAGGAAGTAGTTGGTCATTATGGCTTAGGCAAGAGGAATGAAAGAGGTGAGAAACTTATTGACTGGGCAAGAACACACAACATGATGATAGGAAACACCTGGTTTAAGCAACATCCAAGACGTCTGTGGACATGGAAAAGCCCAGGGGACAACTCACGTAATCAAATTGATTATATAATGATAAGCAATAGATTTAGAAACAGTCTGGTGTGTGTGAAAACTAGACCAGGGGCAGATTGCAATAGTGATCATGTACCAGTTGTGGGAAAGCTTAGAGTGAAATTAAAAAAGAACAAAACGAGCATCAGTTAACATCAAGTTAAATTTAGATTTACTAAAATCAGACAAGAAGCTGCAAGACAAATATAAAATCACAATTCAGAACCGGTACAATGCAATAGAATTAATTCAGAGGAAGAGGTATGTTTACAGCACTCGGAAAAAAATGACAAATAATCAACAACAGAAAAAAATATGGACCAAGGCAGGATCGAACCCGTACTCAGTGGCACAGTGCCTTGCCACGAAAAGCCAAACGCTAGGGAATACTACCACTCAGCTAACAACTGTTGTTATAGAGAGAAACAAACAAAAAACTAATGCAGCAACACCAATAGATATAACAGCGTTAAACCAGAAAGATGTACAAGAAACTTATACTTTACAAGTAAAGAACACATATCAGAAGCTACTAGAAGAGGGGATTGAGCAGTACAGAAGAGAAAATCCTGAGGAAAAAGTCACAACAAAATGGCAATGCATAAAAAACAGCATACAAGAATCCTGCAACACATTGCCCAAAAAGGAAAGTAACAAAAATCAAAAATGGATAACAGACAAAATATTAGAAAAAATGGAAGAAAGAAGACAAGCGAAAAACACTGCCAGATACAAGGATATAGACAATGAAATACGGAGAATGTGCAAAAAGGCAAAAGAAGACTGGCTCAACCAAAGAAGCATAGAAATTGAAACTATGGAAAGTAAACAAAACCTAAGAGAGATGCACACAGAAATAAAGAGAATGAAGAATAAGGACAAAAAAGCTGCAGGAATCGGATGTATAGCAAACAAAGAGGGAAGAATGCTATCAGACAACAAAGATATAATAGAAAGATGGTCCAGAATATATAACAGAATTAGTTCATGACGAACGGGACAAAAAGCCAGACATGTACATCCAGCTATAAAATCCTGAAATCCGAAGTAGAAAAAGCCATAAAAACAATGAAAAAGGGAAAAGCAGCAAGGCCTGACAATATACAGATAGCGATGATACAGGCTCTAGAAGAGTTTAGCGTCGAAGTGATCACAGACATATGCAATGACATATACCATACAGGATACATACCAAACGATCTAAAAACATCAACTTTCATTGCATTGCCTAAAAAGAATGGTGCAGTTGAATGCAGTGACTTCAGAACAATAAGCCTAATGAGCCAGGTAACAAAAATTTTACTAAAAGTTATACAGGGAAGGATTCAGAATAAAATCAATACTGAATTAGAGGAGCAACAATTTGGATTCAAGAAAAACAGTGGGACAAAAGTAGCCATATTCAGCATGAGAACATTGATTGAAAAGTACACAGAAGTGAACAAACCAATATATGCCTGCTTTATAGACTACACCAAAGCTTTCGATAGAATACACCATAACCAACTAATAGACTGCCTAAAGGATGTAAATCTAGACGACGCAGACATACGACTAATATGTAATTTGTACTGGGAGTAAACAGCAATAATAAGATATAACAAGGATAACTCTACACCCATGGACATAAAAAGAGGAGTAAGACAAGGATGCACCCTATCACCAAGCTTGTTCAATCTATACACTGAGCAAATCTCAGTTCTCCTTTCTTTGATCAAATTTCTTTGAAAGAAGAGATTGAAGCCATGGGTGATTTTGGAATAGAAATAATAACAAAAATATTGAATGATATCTACAACAGCGGATATATACCAGACGACATGCTCAAATCAATATTCATAGCCCTACCAAAGAAATCGGGTGCGATTGAATGCGATGATCATCGCACAATAAGCCTTATGAGTCATGTGACTAAGATAATACAAAGAATCATCATGCGAAGAGTGCGAAACAAAATCAGTCCAGAAATTAGCGATGAACAGTGTGGTTTTGTTAGAGATAAAGGAACAAGCAGTGCCATTTATATCATAAGATCTTTAGTAGAAAGAGCACAAAAGAGGTGAGATGCAGAATGGCTCAGGCAAAAGCAGCTTTCCAAAAAATGATGAAAATACTATGCAATCCATTTTTGACAATAGAAACAAGAAAAAGATTTCTTAAATGTTACGTAGAGCCAGTCTTAACATATGGATGCGAGTCATGGACAATAGGACAACAGACAAGAAAATCACTGGAGTCTGTAGAAATGTGGTTTTACAGAAGAATGTTGAGAATACCATGGACAGCTAAGAAGAGTAATGAAGAGGTTCTGAGAGAGGTCAAAGGAAAAAGAGAGCTAATTTCCAATATTAGGAAGAGACAATCATCATTTTTTGGCCATGTAATGAGAAGAGAACAACTTGAGTATATTGTAACAACTGGAAAAATTGAGGGACGATGAGATAGAGGGAAGCAAAGAGAAAAAAAATAATAGATAGCTTAAGAGAAAGGGGGAGCCGCGATAGCTCAGTGGTTAGTGAACTGGACTACCACGGACAAGGGGTAGGGTTCGATCCCAACCGACGGCTTCCGGGTTCACCCAGCCTTAAATGGGTACCGGATTTTTTTCTGGAAAAGTAAAGCAGCACGGGCGTAATACTGACCACATTACCCCAAAAATCATGTGCTGAAGGTTTGTAAAATATAGGGTCACTAACACCATATTTCCCTATACGCCACTTGGCGTGACGGGGTACTTTACTTAAGAGAATGGCTTGGCAGAAGGTCAACAACAGAAATGATAAATAGCTGCCGAGATCGAAAGTTGTGGAGAGACATGATCACCTAGGCCCGGTACTTGATGATGATGATGATGAGTAATTGTTCTGCGTATCGATTCTCTGGGTCTGCCTTGTTTTATTTGACCATTATCTTTTCTTATTTTAGATTGTTTCCACGTAAATGAAACGGTGGAGAAGTGTTCATTGCTATTAGCCATTCAGTTCTATTTATCTACTTTATCAGTCCAATCTTCTCCTTTCTCTATTCAACTGTTATAATCTACTGACACCTATTCACGATAATATATTACTGAAATTAACGCAGCTAGTCCACTCAAAACAGTTAGTGTACTAAAGACAATAGTCTACTAAAGACAATTAGTCTACTAAAGATAATTAGTCTACTAAAGACAATTAGTCTACTAAAGACAATTAGTCTACTAAAGATAATTAGTCTACTAAAGACAATTAGTATACTAAAGACAATTAGTTTACTAAAGATAATTAGTCTACTAAAGTCAATTATTCTACTAAAGTCAATTAGTCTACTAAAGTCAATTAGTCTACCAAAGTCAATTAGTCTACTAAAGACAATTAGTCTACTAAAGACAATTAGTCTACTAAAGTCAATTAGTCTACCAAAGACAATTAGTCTACTAAAGACAATTAGTCTACTAAAGTCAATTAGTCTACCAAAGACAATTAGTCTACTAAAGTCAATTAGTCTACCAAAGACATTTAGTCTACCAAAGACAATTAGTCTACCAAAGACAATTAGTCTACCAAAGACATTTAGTCTACTAAAGACAATTAGTCTACCAAAGACAATTAGTCTACTAAAGACAATTAGTCTACCAAAGACAATTAGTCTACTAAAGTCAATTAGTCTACTAAAGACAATTAGTCTACTAAAGACAATTAGTCTACCAAAGTCAATTAGTCTACTAAAGTCAATTAGTCTACTAAAGTCAATTAGTCTACTAAAGTCTGCTTAATTCTTTATATACGTTTCGACGCACCATGCACCATGCGCCATGCACCATGCACCACGCACCATGCGCCATGCCAATTTCTGCCATGTACGTTTAGCCGCACAGTGCGCCACTCTCAATTTGATCACTGTAAACTGTCATCAAACCATATTCTTGTTATATGTCTTGTATCATTTTGGTATTGGTGAAATATGATTCCTTGTTTAACTCTCTAAAAATTGTTATATCATATGTTAAGTGTTAAAAAAAGATAGACACGTAGATTAATATTTAAAAACATGAAAACAGTTGTCTCTGAGATCTCTACCAATAAATTGATAAAAACCTTCCGTACTGAAAGAGTTCATTATTTCGATGAGATGATTCCTGTAGGTGACTCGCACATTAGTCTAGCTGTTACGATATGTACATGAGTGAGATGGACACGCAGGGTCGTAGCTGTCACTGTCTTCATCAACCAATGTATCACGGTTTTATGTGACATTTCTGCTCCACCACACGACCAACATGTTAGCCTTTGTTTCCACTTTTTATTGCATGAAACACCAGTAGTCCGTTAAACAAGGCGGTCGTAAGTGTTTGTTTGGGGACTGGGTAGCCTAGAGGTAAGACATCGATCTCTGGACAAGAAAGCCACATCCGAGAAATTTCTTTTCTATTTTGAATCTGTGAGTTCTTTGTACTTTTACTTTCCTCTGGTCTTTGTGACGTGAGATTCGATGTCCAGCTGTCTCCGTAAAGTGAGATTCGATGTCCAGCTGTCTCTGTGAAGTGAGATTCGATGTCCAGCTGTCTCTGTGAAGTGAGATTCGATGTCCAGCTGTCTCCGTAAAGTGAGATTCGATGTCCAGCTGTCTCTGTGAAGTGAGATTCGATGTCCAGCTGTCTCCGTAAAGTGAGATTCGATGTCCAGCTGTCTCTGTGTAGTGATATTCGATGTCCAGCTGTCTCTGTGTGGTGAGATTCGATGTCCAGCTGTCTCCGTAAAGTGAGATTCGATGTCCAGCTATCTCTGTGAAGTGAGATTCGATGTCCAGCTGTCTCTGTGTGGTGAGATTCGATGTCCAGCTGTCTCTGTGAAGTGAGATTCGATGTCCAGCTGCCTGTGTGAAGTGAGATTCGATGTCCAGCTGTCTCTGTGTGGTGAGATTCGATGTCCAGCTGTCTCTGTGAAGTGAGATTCGATGTCCAGCTGTCTCTGTGAAGTGAGATTCGATGTCCAGCTGTCTCTGTGTGGTGAGATTCGATGTCCAGCTGTCTCTGTGTGGTGAGATTCGATGTCCAGCTGCCTGTGTGAAGTGAGATCCGATGTCCAGCTGTCTGCTATGACGACGAACAACTGGAGGCACCGATTACACTATGTACGCGTTACAGAACAGAACATTTAATAGTTAAACTTCGAAATGAGGATGCCACAATTTGTGTATGTTGTGTGTCTTGTGTATGTTGTGTGTCTTGTGTATGTTGTGTGTGTTGTGTATGTTGTGTGTGTTGTGAGTGTTGTGTATGTTGTGTATGTTGTGTGTTGTGTATATTGTGTGTGTTGTGTGTATTGTGTGTGTTGAGTATGTTGTGTGTGTTGTGTATGTTGTGTGTGTTGTGTATGTTGTGTGTGTTGTGTATTTTGTGTATGTTATGTGTGTTGTGTATTTTGTGTATGTTGTGTATATTGTGTATGTTATGTGTGTTGTGTGTCTTGTGTGTGTTGTGTGTGTTGTGTATGTTGTGAGTGTTGTGTGTGTTGTGTATGTTGTGTGTGTTGTGTATGTTATGTGTGTTGTGTGAGTTGTGTATGTTGTGTGTGTTGTGTGTGTTGTGTGTGTTGTGTATGTTGTGTGTGTTGTGCATGTTGTGTGTGTTGTGTGTGTTGTGTATGTTGTGTGTGTTGTTTGTGTTGTGTATGTTGTGTGTGTTGTGTATGTTGTGTATGTTTTTAGGATTTTTAAAGAGACTGAGAAGTATTTATTGCAAACTGTGAGAGAAAAAGGGAGGGGGGGGGAGGGAACAGTGACAGAAAGCAAGAGTTAAATTGTGGATGTTAGAAGTAGGAGATTAGCATACATATCAAACATAATAAATATGAAATACAATGCGGGGCCGTGGATACAGCTGGTGAAAACAAAGAAAATAAACATGGAAGATGCAGTCATATATACAGACGGATCCGGAAAATGACATCAATGGAGGGCATGGGCATTTACAGCTCACTCGGCAGGCAAAATAGTCAAGGAAGACAGTGGTACGTTATGACCACGAGTAGCATGACGATGGAGGTGCTGGCAGTGACGAGGACATTCATCTGGTTAGAGTCACAAGACTATACCCACGCATGTATACTGAGTGATTCGATGAGCATGATAAAAAAAGTGGAGGCGGGCTCTGTTCGCATGCAATGGTTAGAGTCATTGCAGAAGTCAAAAATACGTAAGGTCACCTTTGTCTACGTCCCTCGACATGCGGGAGTTTGAGGAAATGAAAGGGCGGACAGGTTGGCTAGCTGCGCTGTCGCTGAAGACGGTCAACCAATGGATCGGGCGGACGTCATCAATACTGGTCAATATGATAGATAAGCGGCAAAAACCATTGAGGCTCTGTCTGAAAAGTGTTCCTTGTTGTTGCAGTTTCCTCATATTCCAAGTCCGGCTTGTTGCCGGAACACTTGAGATGGTGCTCAGTGCACACCGTGAGCTGTGTGTTTCATCCGGATCGTGTTTTGATATCCCGATTGCTTAAGATGAACGATGATATCGTATGGCGAAGAACAGTTCAGTCCTCACTTCACTTTCGGTGCCACTTGGCCTTATGTCTTTTGGCGTGTGCTGTAGCTGCTACGATGGGGACTGCAGCTGCCTTTATTTGTTTGAATCCTTGAATGAGATGATTTTTAATTCGGATGATTCCATTGGCACGGGAGGTTGAGCAATTATGAGTTTTAATTCGTTTGCAGTCATACCGGGGTCCTGCATAACCATAAACATAATCCTCAATGCTCTCCGAGATGAGGGAAGAGCACAGGACTTCGACAACCATGAGTCCACGTCACTCTTTCAGATGAAAGAGATGGGAGTTAAGATGGGCACAGCCAAAAATAGAAACTTACTGGCCGTGTAGTAAGACTTATCAACCAACACAGAACTGGAGTCGTCAGTCGCTGGACACTGCGGGACTTGCTGGGGATGGGATCTGAGCAACTATGGGCATGTTTGGAGTGCAATGATGATGACTCGCAAATAACTGAATTACTGTTCTCTCTTCTCTACTGTCCTTTCGAGCAGATGACGGCACATAGGGCAGAACCAATCTCAAAAACAGAAACCTTGCGTGCCAAAATGGCACATATTGCAGAGATCACTGCTTCTAAAACCTATGGCTCTGTTTCCATAACAATACTTTTTACAATGACAGCTTGTCAAGCCATCGATCAACCTCCTTAGTCACCTCTTACGAAATGCTTGGAAGGTCACAGTGTCACTATTCTTTACTCATAATGAGGCCCCGGCAACACACAGGATGAATTACTGTTAGTGTATGTGTTTTTTCTGTGTTAGAGGAAGAAAGATTTGTTGATATCGCTTAAAGAGCATACCGTGCAGATGTACTAGTCTGACAACGTGTCTTGAGTCTGCGTCATCATCTCAGCTAGAGCTCTACTTTAACTGTCAGAGACACTCATTAAAATAGCAAGAGACCGACAAGACGTCGTTCTGTTGCCAGTTAATGCCGATCTGATTTGTCCGCGATAGCAAGCAAGAATAGTTGAACAATTTTGCTAATGATCATCTGATTAAGAACAGACTTACGTCATTTGGAGTGAATTAACGATGAACAAATCAACCCTTCAGACACGTAGCCATGTCAGAATATATTATTCAGCAGAAAAATGCTTTCTGTTGGGTTGGTTCTTATTCAACTTCGGGAGTTTGTGAACAAAATTGGAAGAAACTATTTAGAATATGCCAGAAATAATTTTTAACTAAAAATGGGCGTTGAAATGCAACAAAATTGCTTAATCTCGGAGAATTGTTGAGGCTAAATAAGATGGGAATTGAACGATTAATTATACAACAAAAATGTGTAAATAATTGGTGGAACGAAAGTAATTTACTGAGGTTGTTAGGTTATTGATGAAGCTAAGAGAACGTATTCAACAAGAGGGGGGGGGGGAAGAGATGGATTGAACTAATAATTTGCTATGTACAAAGTATTGATTACATTGAGATCATTATCACACTAACATTAGGCGAATATATTGGCAGGTCTGTGAGAACTGATTGGACTGAAAATATTGATTGGGCTAAGAGAATTGATTAGGCTAAAAGCATAGCTTATTATGAAAGAATTGATTAGGCTAAAAGCATAGCTTAGTATGAAAGAATTAATCAGGCTAAAATTATAGCTCGGTATGAAAGAATTGATTGGCTAAAAGCAAAGCTTAGTATGAAAGAATTAATCAGGCTAAAATTATAGCTCGGTATGAAAGAATTGATTGGCTAAAAGCATAGCTTAGTATGAAAGAATTAATCAGGCTAAAATTATAGCTCGGTATGAAAGAATTGATTGGCTAAAAGCATAGCTTAGTATGAAAGAATTAATCAGGCTAAAATTATAGCTCGGTATGAAAGAATTGATTAGGCTAAAAGTATAGCTCGGTATGAAAGAATTGATTGGCTAAAAGTATAGCTTAGTATGAAAGAATTGATTAGGCTAAAATTATAGCTTAGCATGAAAGAATTGATTGGCTAAAAGTATAGCTCGGTATGAAAGAATTGATTAGGCTAAAATTATAGCTTAGTATGAAAGAATTGATTAGGCTAAAAGTATAGCTCGGTTTGAAAGAATTGATTGGCTAAAAGTATAGCTCGGTATGAAAGAATTGATTAAGCTAAAATTATAGCCGGTGTGAAAGAATTGATTAGGCTAAAATTATAGCTCGGTGTGAAAGAATTGATTAGGCTAAAATTATAGCTCGGTGTGAAAGAATTGATTAAACTAAAAGCATGGCTTGGTATAAAAGTTTATACACCAACAGCAGACAGTCTAGAGGAAACAGTTGATAAATTTTACGACGAGTTAAATAAGGCACTTCGTGAAAGCAAACCACATGAAAACACCATAGTTCTAGGGGATCTCAACGCAAAAGTAGGAAAGGAAAGAGTAGATAAAGTTGTTCGTAATTATGGCTTAGGCGAGAGGAATGAAAGAGGTGAGACACATATTGACTGGGCAAGAACACACAACATGATGATAGTAAACACCAGGTTTAAGCAACATCCAAGACGTCTGTTGACATGGAAAAGCCCAGGGGGCAACGCGAATATTCAAATTGATTACATAATGATAAACAATAGATTTGGAAACAGTCTGGTGTGTGTGAAAACTAGACCAGGGGCAGATTGCAATAGTGATCATGTACCAGTTGTGGGAAAGCTTAGAGTAAAATTAAAAACAACAAAACGAGCCTCAGTTAACATCAAGTTAAATTTAGATTTACTAAAATCAGACAAGAAGCTGCAAGACAAATATAAAATCGCAATTCAGAACCGGTACAATGCAATAGAGAAGATACAAAACATTGATAAACAGTGAAAAATCTTAAAAGAATCAATGCAACAAACATCAAAAGAGCTCATACCACCAGTGAGGACAAATTCAAGAAAGAAATGGATGACAGATGATATTTTGCAGCTAATGGATACAAGTAGAAGAAATAAAGAAAATAAAGATGAGCATAAGAGATTAAATAAAGAAATTGTAATAAAATGCAGTGAGGGAAAAGAAGCATGGCTAAAAGAAATGCATAGAGATTGAAATGCAACAAAAAGGAGATTTCAAAGCTATATACAAAGTGAAGAATTAACAGGAAGAAAAACGCAATAAAAAACTGGGTGGTTAAGATCAAAGGAAGGAGAACCGTTAATTGAACAAGAAAGCACAACTGAACGATGGACAGAATACATTAAAGATCTTTATAATGATGAGCGAACATAAGTAAATAATAAGGATATTGGAGAAGGACTAGAAGTACTCAAAGAATACACGGAAGGCGCCTTGGTATGAAAGAATTGATTAAACTAAAAGCATGGCTTGGTATGAAAGAATTGATTAAACTAAAAGTATAGCTCGTTATGAAAGAATTGATTAAACTATAAGCATGGCTTGGTATGAAAGAATTGATTAAACTAAAAGTATGGCTTGGTATGAAGGAATTGATTAAACTAAAAGCATGGCTTGGTATGAAAGAATGATTAAATTAAAAGTATGGCTTGGTATGAAGGAATTGATTAAACTATAAGCATAGCTCGGTATGAAAGAATTGATTAAACTAAAAGTATGGCTTGGTATGAAGGAATTGATTAAACTAAAAGTATAGCTCGGTATGAAAGAATTGATTAGACTAAAAGTATGGCTTGGTATGAAAGAATTGATTAAACTAAAAGCATGGCTTGGTATGAAAGAATTGATTAGACTAAAAGCATGGCTTGGTATGAAAGAATTGATTAAACTAAAAGTATGGCTTGGTATGAAAGAATTGATTAAACTAAAAGTATAGCTCGGTATGAAAGAATTGATTAGACTAAAAGTATGGCTTGGTATGAAAGAATTGATTAGACTAAAAGCATGGCTTGGTATGAAAGAATTGATTAGACTAAAAGCATGGCTTGGTATGAAAGAATTGATTAAACTAAAAGTATAGCTTGGGCTGAGAGAATTTATTTGAATAAAACTATTGAAAGTTGATTGAGAGTTGATTGTGCTAAGACAATTGATTAGACTTGGAGTGTTGATTTAATTCAGAAAATTGATTGGACTTAAAAATCAAAATCATACAATGTTGTACAACAACAACTAAACTATTGTTTAACATCGATTGGATAAATCTCAAAGTTCAGCCCATGCCCTTGCCTCTTTCTCTTCTAATTTTCATATCTACATTCTTCTTTCTGCTCTAATTTTCTTATCTACATTCTTCTTTCTGCTCTAATTTTCTTATCTACATTCTTCTTTCTGCTCTAATTTTCTTATCTACATTCTTCTTTCTCTTCTAATTTTCTTATCCACATTCTTATTTCTCTAATTTTCCTATCCACATTCCTCTTTTTCCTCTACTGTTCTGTTCCCTCTGTATTCTAGAACACTTGATATTTTGTCAATGCCATAATCTGGCCTTTTCAATGCTTTCTCATCAATGGACCTGAGATTTCCCTTTCTTTCTCCAAATATTGGTGTTTGTTTTATTCTGCGATGATTTCCTCATCACTTTCTCTTTACTGATTCTTCTTTTATTTGTTATAATGGAAGCCCCAGTAATTTTGTAGTTAGCGCGCTGGCTTGACGATGAAATGAACAAGGTATAATCTAAGTTTGATTCTCTCTCACTCTTCGACCCAGCTGAGAAAATGAGTGCCCAGCTTAGTGAGCTGTGTTAGCTGTAACAAGAGCGAGGAGGAACTCCGGCTCCTTACCTTGAGGTCATGTAACACAAAGCGATGTCTTTGACTTGACCTGGAACATCACGTGCCATAGAGCAGCTTTTGTTTCCTTACGAGATGTACTTTATTTGATCTATGCAAACAACCATCAAGTAGAGTTGATATTATCTTTATTGTTACTAATTTCTTCCTATTTCTTTTTAGCTTTATAACCACACTACATAACGACTACATACCAGGCTACATAACGACTACATACCAGACTACATTACAGACTACATACCAGGCTACATAACGACTACATACCAGACTACATACCAGACTACATACCAGACTACATAACGACTACATACCAGACTACATAACGACTACATACCAGACTACATACCAGACTACATACCAGACTACATAACGACTACATACCAGACTACATACCAGACTACATTACAGACTACATACCAGGCTACATTACAGGCTACATACCAGACTACATAACAGACTACATACAAGACTACATTACAGACTACATACCAGACTAAATAACGACTACATACCAGACTACATTACAGACTACATACCAGACTGCATAACGACTACATACCAGACTACATACCAGACTACATAACGACTACATACCAGACTACATAACGACTACATACCAGACTACATAACGACTACATACCAGGCTACATAACGACTACATACCAGACTACATAACGACTACATACCAGACTACATAACGACTACATACCAGACTACATAACGACTACATACCAGGCTACATTACAGGCTACATACCAGACTACATACCAGACTACATACCAGACTACATAACGACTACATACCAGACTACATAACGACTACATACCAGACTACATAACGAATACATACCAGACTACATAACGACTACATACCAGACTACATAACGACTACATACCAGGCTACATTACAGGCTACATACCAGACTACATAACAGACTACATACCAGACTACATTACAGACTACATACCAGGCTAAATAACGACTACATACCAGACTACATTACAGACTACATACCAGACTACATACCAGACTACATACCAGACTACATTACAGACTACATACCAGAATACATAACGACTACATACCAGACTACATTACAGACTACATACCAGACTACATTACAGACTACATACCAGACTACGTTACAGACTACATACCAGACTACATAACGACTACATACCAGACTACATTGCAGACTACATACCAGACTACATTACAGACTACATACCAGACTACATAACAGACTACATACCAGACTACATTACAGACTACATACCAGGCTAAATAACGACTACATACCAGACTACATTACAGACTACATACCAGACTACATAACGACTACATACCAGACTACATTACAGACTACATACCAGAATACATAACGACTACATACCAGACTACATTACAGACTACATACCAGACTACATTACAGACTACATACCAGACTACATTACAGACTACATACCAGACTACATAACGACTACATACCAGACTACATTACAGACTACATACCAGACTACATTACAGACTACATACCAGACTACATTACAGACTACATACCAGACTACATAACGACTACATACCAGACTACATTACAGACTACATACCAGACTACATTACAGACTACATACCAGACTACATTACAGACTACATACCAGACTACATTACAGACTACATACCAGAATACATAACGACTACATACCAGACTACATTACAGACTACATACCAGACTACATACCAGACTACATTACAGACTACATACCAGACTACATACCAGACTACATACCAGACTACATACCAGACTAAATAACAGACTACATACCAGACTACATAACGACTACATACCAGACTACATAACGACTACATACCAGACTACATAACGACTACATACCAGACTACATACCAGACTACATAACGACTACATACCAGACTACATTACAGACTACATACCAGACTACATAACTGATTTCATAACAGACTACATACCAGACTAAATAACAGACTACATACCAGACTACATAACGACTACATACCAGACTACATACCAGACTACATAACGACTACATTACAGACTACATACCAGACTACATAACGACTACATTACAGACTACATACCAGACTAAATAACAGACTACATACCAGACTAAATAACAGACTACATACCAGACTACATAACGACTACATACCAGACTACATAACGACTACATACCAGACTACATACCAGACTACATAACGACTACATACCAGACTACATAACGACTACATACCAGACTACATACCAGACTACATACCAGACTACATACCAGACTACATAACGACTACATACCAGACTACATACCAGACTACATACCAGACTACATACCAGACTACATACCAGACTACATACCAGACTACATACCAGACTACATAACGACTACATACCAGACTACATAACGACTACATACCAGACTACATACCAGACTACATACCAGACTACATAACGACTACATATCTGACTATAAAAACGACTACATACCAGACTACATACCAGACTACATAACGACTACATACCAGACTACATACCAGACTACATACCAGACTACATACCAGACTACATAACGACTACATACCAGACTACATAACGACTACATACCAGACTACATACCAGACTACATACCAGACTACATAACGACTACATACCAGACTACATAACGACTACATACCAGACTACATACCAGACTACATAACGACTACATTACAGACTACATACCAGACTACATAACTGATTTCATAACAGACTACATACCAGACTAAATAACAGACTACATACCAGACTACATAACGACTACATACCAGACTACATAACGACTACATACCAGACTACATACCAGACTACATAACGACTACATTACAGACTACATACCAGACTACATAACGACTACATTACAGACTACATACCAGACTAAATAACAGACTACATACCAGACTAAATAACAGACTACATACCAGACTACATAACGACTACATACCAGACTACATACCAGACTACATAACGACTACATACCAGACTACATACCAGACTAAATAACGGACTACATACCAGACTACATACCAGACTAAATAACGACTACATACCAGACTACATACCAGACTAAATAACGACTACATACCAGACTACATACCAGACTAAATAACGACTACATACCAGACTACATACCAGACTAAATAACAGACTACATACCAGACTAAATAACGACTACATACCAGACTACATACCAGACTAAATAACGACTACATTACAGACTACATACCAGACTAAATAACGACTACATACCAGACTACATACCAGACTAAATAACGACTACATACCAGACTACATACCAGACTACATACCAGACTACATACCAGACTACATACCAGACTACATACCAGACTACATACCAGACTACATAACTGATTTCATAACAGACTACATACCAGACTACATAACAGACTACATACCAGACTAAATACCAGACTACATACCAGACTAAATACCAGACTACATACCAGACTACATAACGACTACATACCAGACTACATACCAGACTACATAACTGATTTCATAACAGACTACATACCAGACTACATACCAGACTACATAACTGATTTCATAACAGACTACATACCAGACTACATAACTGATTTCATAACAGACTACATACCAGACTACATAACTGATTTCATAACAGACTACATTACAGACTACATACCAGACTACATACCAGACTACATAACTGATTTCATAACAGACTACATAACAGACTACATAACTGATTTCATAACAGACTACATACCAGACTACATGACAGACTACATACCAGACTACATAACTGATTTCATTAAAGACTACATACCAGACTACATGACAGACTACATACCAGACTACATAACTGATTTCATAACAGACTACATACCAGACTACATGACAGACTACATACCAGACTACATAACAGACTACATAACTGATTTCATAACAGACTACATACCACCTACATAACAGACTACATACCAGACTACATAACTGATTTCATAACAGACTACATACCAGACTACATAACTGATTTCATAACAGACTACATACCAGACTACATAACTGATTTCATAACAGACTACATACCAGACTACATTACAGACTACATAACAGACTACATACCAGACTACATACCAGACTACATAACTGATTTCATAACAGACTACATTACAGACTACATACCAGACTACATACCAGACTACATAACTGATTTCATAACAGACTACATACCAGACTACATAACTGATTTCATAACAGACTACATACCAGACTACATACCAGACTACATACCAGACTACATAACTGATTTCATAACAGACTACATACCAGACTACATAACTGATTTCATAACAGACTACATACCAGACTACATACTTCTGATCATCTTCTAATAGCTAAACTTAAAATTAAACTACAAAGGTATACTACAACGAATAAGAGTAGTAAGTATTTCAATGTAGGGTTCCTTAAAGAACAAAGAATTAAAGATAAATTCGCAGTCACAATATCAAACAAATACCAAGTCCTCCAACAACTAGAAAATACAATAAATATAGAAGATCATTGGAAACAGGTAAAAGATATATGAAAAGAGACATGCGAAGAAAAAGTAGGGAAAAGAGAACGCCAGAATAAGGCATGGATGACAGCAGAGACCCTGGATAAAATTAAAGAAAGAAAGAACAAGAAAGCAGACATAAATAAAAGCAAAACAAGAAGTAATAAAGCCAAGACACAGGAAGCTTACACAGAGGTGAACAAAGAAGTGAGAAGATGCATTAAAAGGGATAAGAGGAAATATATAGATGAACTAGCTAAAGAGGCAGAAAAAGCAGCAAATAAAGGGTATATGAAAGAACTGTACAACAGCACAAAGAAATTAAGTGGAAAATACAAACAGATCAATGCCTTTATTAAAGATAAGAAAGGAAATCTGCTTAGTAATATAAGGGAACAAATGGAGAGATGGAAAGAGCACTTTGAAGAACGTTTGAACAGACCCGGCTCAAATAATCCTCCAGATATACTACCAGCAGAAGAAGAGTTACACGTTAACTGCGGAAAACCAAACAAAGAAGAAATAATGAAAGCCATCAAACTATTAAAAAAATGGTAAAGCCCCCCAGATGAAATTCCTTCGGGAGCCGTCAAAGCAGATATTAACACCTCTACCATAATGCTACATAATCTATTAGATAAAATTTGGGAGAGGGAAGAAATACCTAAGGACTGGAAAGAAGGTTATATGATCAAACTACCAAAGAAAGGAAGTTTAGAGGCATGCACAAATTATAGGGGAATTATGCTACTATCAGTGCCAAGAAAAATATTAGGCAGAATCATTCTGGAGAGACTAAAAGAGGCTATAGAGAAACATTTCAGAGATGAACAAGCAGGTTTTAGGAAGAACAGATCATGTGCTGATCAAATAACTACTCTACCTATAATAGTTTAACAAAGTTTAGAACTAAAATTCCCACTTTATATTGGATTCATAGATTACGAAAAGGCATTTGATAGTTTAGACAGAAGAATGCTTTGGAAGTTGCTGAGTCATTACGGAATCCCCATAAAGTTTACTAACCTGATAAAACAATGTATGAAGGAACGAAATGTAGTGTGGTGCATGAAGGACAGCTTACAGAAGCATTTGAAATAAGAACAGGAGTAAGGCAGGAATGCCTTCTGTCTCCATTTCTCTTTCTACTGGCCATAGATTGGATTATGAAAATAACTCAAAACAACAGAAATGGAATCCATTGGTCACTGACCAAACAACTTGTTAGACTTTGCTGATGATATAGCTCTCCTATCACACAGCCATCAACACATGCAGGATAAAATGAACATACTTGATAAGAGATCACAACAGCAAGGTAAACAAAAAAAAAGTAAAGTACACAACAAAGTGACCAGGGTCACGCCAAGTGGCGTATAGGGAAATATGGTGTTAGTGACCCTATATTTTACAGACCTTCAGCACATGATTTTTGGGGTAATGTGGTCAGTATTACGCCCGTGCTGCTTTACTTTCCCAGAAAAAAATCCGGTACCCATTTAAGGCTGGGTGAACCTGGAAGCCGTCGGTTGGGATCGAACCCTACCCCTTGTCCGTGGTAGTCCAGTTCACTAACCACTGAGCTATCGCGGCTCCCACAACAGCTAGGGCTCAAGATTAATAGAGATAAGACCAACATTATGAGAATTAATACAGTTGGCAATAACCAAATAAAACTAGGAGAATTACCTCTATTAGATGTACAATCATACATATATCTGGGCAATAATATAGATAAAGAGGGAAGAACAGAAAATGATACCAAAATAAGGATATCAAAAGCAAGAGGAGCTTTCATTGCATTGGGAAACATTTGGAAATCCAAAGAAATTAGGTTAAATACTAAAATAAAAATTTTCAACTAAAATGTTAAGGCGGTCCTATTATATGGCTGTGAAACATGAAGAACAACAAAATTGACAATCACGAAGATACAGACTTTCATTAATGGATGCTTACGCAGGATAAAAGGATGGAATTGGCAGGACAAAATCACTAACATAGAATTATGGAAATGTACCAGTCAAATACCAGTGGATAAAGAGATACAGCGAAGACGATGGCGCTGGATAGGACACACACAACGGAAGCCAACTGAGAGTATTACACAACAGGCCCTTTTTTGGAATCCCCAGGGGAAACGACAAGAGGAAGACCAAGGAATTCTTGGAGAAGACAGATAGAAGCAGAGATGAAGATGATGGGGAAGACATGGAATGATCTTAAAAGAATGGCAAAAAAACAGAATGACTTTGAAAGTGTTTGTTGAAGACCTATGCTCCAGTGGGAGCTAAAAAGGTAGAAGAAGAAGACATAACGACTACATACCAGACTACATTACATACTACATAATAGACTACATACAAGACTACATAACAGACTATATACCAGATTACATAACAGACTACATAACAGATTGCATAACAGGCTACATACCAGATTACATAACAGGCTACATAACAGACTACATAACAGACTACATAACAGACTACTTACCAGATTACATAACAGGCTACATACCAGATTACATAACAGGCTACATACCAGATTACACAACAGGCTACATACCAGATTACATAACATGCTACATACCAGATTACATAACAGGCTACATACCAGATTACATAACAGACTACATACCAGATTACATAACATGCTACATACCAGATTACATAACAGGCTATATACCAGATTATATAACACACTACATACCAGATTACATAACAGGCTACATACCAGATTGCATAACAGGCTACATACCAGATTACATAACAGGCTACATACCAGATTACATAACAGGCTGCATACCAGATTACATAACAGACTACATAACAGACTACATACCAGACTACATAATAGACTACATAACAGACTACACAACAGACTACATAACAGACTACATACCACACTTCATAACAGACTACATAACAGACTACACAACAGACTACACAACAGACTACATAACAGACTACATACCACACTACATAACATACTACATAACAGACTACATACTACACTACATAACACACTACATAATATGCTACATAACATACTACATAACACACTTCATAACATACTCCATAACATACTACATAACAGACTACATACCACACTACATAACAGACTACATAACAGACTACATAACAGACTACATAACAGTCTACATAACAGACTACATAACAGACTACATAACAGACTACATTCCAGACTACATTCCAGACTACATAACAGACTACATAACAGACTACATTCCAGACTACATAACAGACTACATAACAGACTACATTCCAGACTACATAACAGACTACATAACAGACTACATAACATACTACATAACAGACTACTTACCAGATTACATAACAGGCTACATACCAGATTACATAACAGGCTACATACCAGATTACATAACAGGCTACATACCAGATTACACAACAGGCTACATACCAGATTACATAACATGCTACATACCAGATTACATAACAGGCTACATACCAGATTACATAACAGACTACATACCAGATTACATAACATGCTACATACCAGATTACATAACAGGCTATATACCAGATTATATAACACACTACATACCAGATTACATAACAGGCTACATACCAGATTGCATAACAGGCTACATACCAGATTACATAACAGGCTACATACCAGATTACATAACAGGCTGCATACCAGATTACATAACAGACTACATAACAGACTACATACCAGACTACATAATAGACTACATAACAGACTACACAACAGACTACATAACAGACTACATACCACAATTCATAACAGACTACATAACAGACTACACAACAGACTACACAACAGACTACATAACAGACTACATACCACACTACATAACATACTACATAACAGACTACATACTACACTACATAACACACTACATAATATGCTACATAACATACTACATAACACACTACATACCACACTACATAACAGACTACATAACAGACTACATAACAGACTACATAACAGTCTACATAACAGACTACATAACAGACTACATAACAGACTACATTCCAGACTACATTCCAGACTACATAACAGACTACATAACAGACTACATTCCAGACTACATAACAGACTACATAACAGACTACATTCCAGACTACATAACAGACTACATAACAGACTACATAACATACCACATACCAGACTACATAACAGACTAAATAACAGACTACTTTCCAGACTACATAACAGACTACATAATAGACTACATAACAGACTACATAACAGACTACATAATAGACTACATACCAGACTACATAACAGACTACATAATAGACTACAAACCAGACTACATTCCAGACTACATAACAGACTACATAATAGACTACATACCAGACTACATAACAGACTACATAACATACTACATAACAGGCTACATAACAGTCTACATAACAGACTACATAACTGACTACACAACAGACTACATAACAGACTATATAACAGACTACATAACAGACTACATAACAGACTACATGACAGACTACATAACAGACTACATAACAGACTATATAACAGACTACATAACAGTCTACATAACTGACTACACAACAGACTACATAACAGACTACATAACTGACTACATAACAGACTACATAACAGACTACATACCAGACTACATAACAGACTACATAACAGACTACATTACAGACTACATAACAGACTACATAACAGACTACATAACAGACTACATAACAGACTACATAACAGTCTACATAACTGACTACACAACAGACTACATAACAGACTACATACCAGACTACATAACAGACTACATAACAGACTACATTACAGACTACATAACAGACTACATAACAGACTACATAACAGACTACATACCAGTCTACATAAAAGTCTACATACCAGACTACATAACAGACTAAATAAAATACTACATAACATACTACATACCAGACTACATAACAGACTACATACCAGTCTACATAACAGACTAAATAAAATACTACATAACAGACTACATACCAGACTACATAACATACTACATAACAGACTACATACCGGACTACACAACAGATTACATAACAGACTACATACCAGTCTATATAAAAGTCTATATACCAGACTACATACCAGACTACATAAAAGTCCACACAACAGACTACATAACAGCCTACATAATGATAAAAGATAGGTTCCGTAAGAGCGTCAAGAAAGACAAAACCTCTGCAGGAGCAGATATTAACTCAGATCACAATAATGTAATGATAAAAACGAAAGTCAAACTAAAGAGAAGCAAACGAAAGTCTAGTTCATTAACAATACCACTAGAGATAACTGTTTATATCAAAATATTGTTACTTATAACAGTAAATATTACTAAGATACTTATACAAACAAGTAAAGAACACATATATCAGAAGCTGCTAGAAGAAGGGACTGCAGTACAGAAGAGAAAATCCTGATGAAAAAGTTACAACCAAATCATCATCATCGTGTGCCTTCTCCGCAACGAAGATTGGCTACCATGGAACGCCATTCTACTCTGTTTCTTGCTTTGATGGTGCATGCTGACATAGATTGACTTGTCCATCTTTTGATGTTACTCGTCCATGTTAGTCTTGGTCTGCCTCTGCTTCTTTTACCTTGTATTTTTCCTTCCAATATTACTTTTAGTAGGCTGTTGTGTCTTTTAACATGACCCAACAAGAAAATGACTAACAACAATTTTTAAAAGCCACAGAAAGTGGATGTATTACACAACAAAACAGAAAAAATGCTAACAGACAACAAAGATATAATCAATAGATGATAGAAATAAATGACATAATTATTTTATGATGAAAGGGACAAGACAATTATAAAATGTACATCAGGCTATAAAATCTTACAATCGGAAATTGAAAAAGCTATACAAACAATGACAACGGGAAAAGCAGCAGGACGTAACAACATGCAGATAGAGATGATACAGGCACCATACATATTTTTGCATTCAAGTGATCACAAACATATGTAACGACATATACCATAAAGGACACATACGAAATAAATTAACAACATCAAATTCCATTGCATTGTCTAAAAGGAATGGTGCAGTTGAATACAGTGACTAGAACAATAAGCCTAATGAGCCATGTAACAACAATCTTGCTAAAAGTTATACAAGGAAGGATTCAGAATAAAATCTTATTTTATATTGACTTTAATCTAAATGGAATTAGAAGAGCAGCAATTTGGATTTAGGAAAAACCATGGACAAAAGAAGCCATTTTCTGCATGAGGACATTAATTGAAATGTACACAGAAATTATGAATTATGAAGGCGTCGTCACGAGTGGACTTAGACCGCCAAGATTACGGGGCTTATGTTCATAATTTGTTTACTCTAATGGACAAACTATCTTAGCTGCACAACGGACAACTTCAATATATTAATAATTTGTTTACTCTAGTGGACAAACCATCTAAACTGCACAACGGACAACTTCAATATGTTAATAATTTGTTTACTCTAGTGGACAAACCATCTAAACTGCACAACGGACAACTTCAATATGTTAATAATTTGTTTACTCTAGTGGACAAACCATCTAAACTGCACAACGGACAACTTCAATATGTTAATAATTTGTTTACTCTAGTGGACGAACCATCTAAACTGCACAACGGACAACTTCAATATGTTAATAATTTGTTTACTCTAGTGGACAAACCATCTAAACTGCACAACGGACAACTTCAATATGTTAATAATTTGTTTACTCCAGTGGACAAACCATCTAAACTGCACAACGGACAACTTCAATATGTTAATAATTTGTTTACTCTAGTGGACAAACTATCTAAACTGCACAACGGACAACTTCAATATGTTAATAATTTGTTTACTCTAGTGGACTAACTATCTAAGCTGCACATCGGACAACTTCAATATGTTAATAATTTGTTTACTCAAGTGGACAAACTATCTAAACTGCACAACGGACAACTTCAATATGTTAATAATTAGTTTACTCTAGTGGACAAACCATCTAAACTGCACAACGGACAACTTCAATATGTTAATAATTTGTTTACTCTAGTGGAAAAACCATCTAAACTGCACAACGGACAACTTCAATATGTTAATAATTTATTTACTCTAGTGGAAAAACCATCTAAACTGCACAACGGACAACTTCAATATGTTAATAATTTGTTTACTCTAGTGGAAAAACCATCTAAACTGCACAACGGACAACTTCAATATGTTAATAATTTATTTACTCTCGTGGACAAACCATTTTAGCTGCACAACGGACAACTTCATTATGTTAATAATTTGTTTACTCTAATGGACAAAACCATTTTAGCTGCACAACGAACAACTTCAATATGTTAATAATTTGTTTGCTCAAGTTGACAAACCACCTAAGCTACACAACGGACAACTTCAATATGTTAATACTTAATTTACTATAGTGGGACAGACTATCTTCGTTATAGAACGGACAATTCTACATATTGATGATAAACTCACTGACAACAGCCATCATGCTGTTCCTATTATTTACTGTGTACCAACAGTCAAATAAATATTTCAAAATATAAATGTTATCATAATAATTGCCTTTATAAAGCAGAGAGCTATTTTCTAGACTCTGGGGTCATGAGTGTATGAAACCAAGATGCTTGCACCACCTTTCTCTTCATCTAACTACGAAACAATATTTCTTTACCTGATGTTATTTTTGGATTCTCAGTTCCTTGAATTTTAAAATATTCCACACAGCAATCACGTTTTGCTTTACTTTTTGCTTCTATCATTTGATACCATTGTCTTCGGCCCGCGTTGTTATCAAGATACGTTTATTATTCTACTTCCTGTAGGGTATCTACCTCCGTGTGAGATCCCATCATGTCTTATTTGAGTTGGGAGGACAGTTTCCACTGGGATTCCCTTTGATCGTCAATATCTACTGTCATAAAATAATAAACAAACGTAGGTGTCAATAAATACAAGTTGAACGCACACGTCGGTTTGCAACGCAGGCCTGTTCTACACGTGATTTAACTTCCCTGTTTAATAGTGAGAAAGAAAGTTCATCAGTGCTATATAGAGCCAATTCTGAACTATGGAAGCGAATCATGGACAAACAAATGAAGAGACGATTAAAGGCCACAGAGATGGAATTTCTCAGAAGAATGTTGAAAGTTTCCTGGACAGCTAAAAAGACCAATGAGGAAATTCTCAAAGAGGCCAACACAAAAAGGAACTCCTTAAAAAAAAAACATCAGAAAGAAACAATCAACATTTTTCGGGCACATCATGAGAAGAGGAAAGTTTGAGTACTTGGTTCTTCTCCTCTTCTTCTTTTCTCTTTCACTGATACCTAAAAGGTGTCGTGGTTTATATCATTTGTCGTTCTTGTGCTGCTCGAATTGTCTGAATTAGTGATTTTCCTTTGTTGTTACATATCTCTGTCACTGCATCTATCCATCTTCTTCTGGGTCTTCCTCTTGGTCTTTTCCATGCATTCTCGAGAAGAACGCCCTTGATGGTGATTGTTAAGGATTCATTCTGACCAGGTGGCCAAACCATTTAAATTGTTGTTGTTCTATATATTCTTGGCAGGGTTTTGTTCCTACTATTTTTCTTATGGTTTCATTTGGTATTCTATATCTTTTTGTGTTGTTTGTTACTTTTCTCAAGCAACACATCTCACATGTATTGATCTTTCTTAAATGTGATTTAGAAAGGGTGAGTACTTGGTTACAAGTGGCAAAATACAGGGAGAGAGAGATCGCGGGTGGCAAAGAGAGAATATACTATATAGATAGCTTGGTGTTATGGCATGGAAAACAGTCAACAGCATAATTGATATGATGCACTGTGGATAGAAGATTGTGGAAGGACATGACGGTATGGCACATGGTGATGATTTAATAGCATGCATTCATTGATATATCTCATTATGAAATAACTGCTGAAAACAAAATGTCATAAAATGTTAGGGAGAAAAAGTGTTTCATAAAACTTGCATTCTGACAAATAGTTGTTCAATAAATCAATATGTTGTTGGTAAAATCATCATCAAGTACCGTGCCTGCTGACGTGGGTGATCATATTTCTCCACAACTTTCGATCACGACAGTTATTTATCATTTTTGTTGTTGACCTTCTGCCAAAACGATTCTCTTAAACTGTCTTGTATCTTTTCTCTTTTCTTCGCTCTATCTCTTCGTCCTTTGATTTTTCCAATTGTTACATTATATTCCAGTTGTTCCATTCTCATTACATGGCCAAAAAATAATGATTGTTTGTTCCCAATATTGGAAATTAGCTCTCTTTTT
Organism: Megaustenia siamemsis; assembly: GCA_032433765.1. Taxonomy (NCBI): domain Eukaryota; kingdom Metazoa; phylum Mollusca; class Gastropoda; order Stylommatophora; family Ariophantidae; genus Megaustenia; species Megaustenia siamemsis. Next base: position 53,684,846 of record JAVIAB010000059.1, on the reverse strand, counting down.
GTTTTGGCCTCTTTCAGAACGTTTTTCATTACTCTTCCTAGCTGTCCACGATATTCTCAAATAATCTTCTGTAAATCCACATTTCTACAGCCTACAGTGATTTTCTTGTCTGTGTGCTATTGTCCATGATTCACATCCACATGCTAAGACTGGCTCTACATAACATATAATAACTTCTTTTTTTGTTTATATTGGCAAAAATAGATTGCACAGTATCGTCCTCATTTTTTGGAAAGCTGCTTTTGTCTGAGTTGATAAAATACCACAAAGAAACAGTATTTATAAAATATTTAAAAAGAACAGTGATGTGCCAAAAGTTTATTATGTGCCAATGTTTATGATGTACCAGATGTTTATGATTGGCCATATGTTTATGATTAACCAGATGTTTATGATAGCCAGATGTTTATGATTAGCCAGCTGTTTATGATTAGCCAGATGTTTATGAAGTGCCAGATGTTTATGATTATCCAGATGTTTATGATTAGCCGGATGTTTATGATTAGCCAAATGTTTATGATTAGCCAGATGTTTATGATGTGCCACATGTTTATGATTAGCCACATGTTTATGATTAGCCACATGTTTATGATTAACCAGATGTTTATGCTTAGCCAGATGTTTATGATGTGCCAGAAAAAAAAGTTGTTTTCTCTTATAAATCATTTCCATGAAACTGGGGAAAAAAGAATTCAATTTCTTTGGCCGTATTGATGCAATCTGGAGGTGTTTTTACAAGCTCTGGACATTTAATAAACAAGCTAGGAAACCCGATCGGAGGTTTCCCTGAAGAATATTGATAATTCTAGTGGCTGCTAAGAAAAGTAATACCGCGGAATAAAAGAAACGGGAGATTCATAACTGTAATGTAGTCTTTAACAGGTCGTCGAAATGAATGTAGATGATGATGAGGATGAAGATGTGGATGATGAAGATGATTATGAAGAAAATGATGAGTATGATGATGTGGATGGTGAAGATAATTATGAAGAAAATGATGAGGATGATGATGTGGATGGTGAAGATGATTATGAATAAAATTATAAGGATGATGATGTGGATGGTGAAGATGATTATGAAGAAATGATGAGGATGATGATGTGGATGGTGTAGATAATTAGAAGAAAATGATGAGGATGATGAGGATGATGATGTGGATGGTGAAGATAATTAGAAGAAAATGATGAGGATGATGAGGATGATGATGTGGATGGTGAAGATGATTATGAATAAAATTATAAGGATGATGATGTGGATGGTGAAGATAATTAGAAGAAAATGATGAGGATGATGAGGATGATGATGTGGATGGTGAAGATGATTATGAATAAAATTATAAGGATGATGATGTGGATGGTGAAGATGATTATGAAGAAAATGATGAGGATGATGAGGATGATGATGTGGATGGTGAAGATGATTATGAATAAAAATAAGGATGATGATGTGGATGGTGAAGATGATTATGAATAAAATTATAAGGATGATGATGTGGATGGTGAAGATGATTAGAAGAAAATGATGAGGATGATGAGGATGATGATGTGGATGGTGAAGATGATTATGAATAAAATTATAAGGATGATGATGTGGATGGTGAAGATGATTATGAAGAAAATGATGAGGGTAATAAGGATGATAATGAGGCTGATGAGGAAAAGGATTGATGACGATGATGATGATGTGGTGGAGGAGGAGAAGAAGGAGGACGATGAGTATGATATGGGTGATTATGATGAGGATGATGATGAAATCATGACAAGATTGAGTATGGTGGAGAGTATGAAGAGATGACGATAATGATGATGATGATGATGTGGATGATTATGATGATGAGGTGATGATGAGACGATTAAAGGTGATGATAAGATCATTAAAGCACGATGGTGATGTTGCTGATGACTAAATTCTTGAATCTCAAAGTCCAACCTTCTAATGTCCCCGCCCGAATTTCAACGTCCTATTTTCATCCGCGCTTGTCAACACCTGCGGCAGTGATGGGTCCAACCAAGCCAGGGGCGCAGTGATGTATGAGCGCCTACTATTAGTGCTAGCAGGCGCTGTGGGGAGCTGACTCGCTGTAAAGATTAACGGTGCAGGGACAGACAAGCACCGGTTTATTTCTGTCTGAAAATGTCTACTCAACTTCTGTGTTTTTCTTTATAATAAATGCCAGCATAAAAATAATCGGGAATGCTCTCAGTGTCAGACATTTGTAGTAACAAAAGAGTTAGAAATATTAATGAAACAAGACAGCAGAATTAATTCACACAGAGAAGATACAAATAAGCACTCCATAACAGCCAAGTGAAAAGCTACAAATATTATTAGAGAAAGTTAAAGAACATTCATTAAAATCAAACACAAAATAATGCAAATTAGAGCAAAGAGAGATGTTTAATTGAGAAAAAAAAATAATAATAAACAGTGAATTAAAAGAAAAATTAATAAAACAGAAAGTCCAAGGGCAAGTTGCAGGACAGAATATGACCTTAACTCAGTCAGTGACTTATGTTTGACAGTTTTCGTCTGAATCAGTCAACCATAACTGTTTAAGACTATACTCACTTCTGAAGATCAGTTAACCGGTCTGGCCAGGTGAGGCGTGTTGGCATGTGCTGAAGTCGGATGTGTTGGGTTCAATTTTCAACTCCAATGTTAAGTCAGTCCTATTATATGGCTGTGAAACATGGAGAACAACAGAAATGACAATTGTGAAGATATAGACCTTCATTAATGACTGCTTGATCAGAATAAAAGGATGGAAATGGCAGGACAAAATTACTAACATAGAATTATGGAAAAGTAGCTGTCAAATATCAGTGGATAAGGAAGTACAACGATGGTGCTGGATAAGACAATCACTGCGGAAGCCAACTGAAAGTATGAGACGATATAGTTCTTGATATATGATATGGGGATACATCTTCTATGGATGTCTATGTAGCACTCTCGTATGACATCTCCCACCTTGACATGACATTCGTGATGGTTGTTCATGGCTGTGGATACAATGTCATTTTCTTTAGTCGTTTTTTTTCGTCTTGCGTCCATGAGGGCATTCAGAATGTCAGGGCGGTCCATTGACCTTCTGCAATCAACCAAGCTGGCAAATCTTCAGGGCGTTCATTACCTCTTATGCCCGCATACCCTGGCACGAAAATGAATCAGGCACATTTTAGAATAGACCTCTCCAGAGACACTAACCATTGCAGTCAAGCCAGCCAGTTGCGATCTGTCCGAGCATACTCATTGAGTCACTGAAGTCACTCACATGTGTGGCTGTGTCTCAAGCCATACCAATGCTTTAGTGACAGTCGTCATTTCCATGGTCAAACTACTTGTAGTCAATGATACAACACCACTGTCTTCCTTCACAGTTCTGCCACCGACATGAGCCATGACAATCCACGAGTTCCGTACGTGCCGAATAACAGACCCATCTGTGTAAGTGACTGCGTCACTATCAGCGAATTTTCTAAGATCAAGGCCTGCAATATTGCCTCAACAACCAAGGGTTTTGTTGTCGACATTCTCTATCTAGTGTGATGACGACGAGGAAGAACATACTGCTCTCAGACGTCACTCGTACACATTCTTCCCCGGCTTCTATGTCATGAATGAACACACTTGTTGAGCAACCTCCCTCACCCGTCCATGATTTTTATCTTTTGAACCTGATGCCTTTTGAATCCATAACTTGATAGTATGGCGGATGATGTGAGTCTGAACTGATTCGAAGGTAGGAACATGCTCGGCAAAATCTTAAAGTCTTATACTGTCTGTCATGATGGACAAATCAACTAAGGAGGTAATGCATCTCCCTACACTCATTATCTTCTGTGCACCCAAGGGTGCGTTGCCTCATTTGTTTCCGTTCAAGTCCTATTTGCGTCCTTTCAAGTCCTATTTGCGTCCTTTCCAGTCGTTTTATTTGCGCATTGTTGAGAGTCAGGCTCGTCAGTGCATACTCAGAGAGAGTACCAGTCCCTGGTGTAAGAGGCATTATATAACGTTGCTCGATTTGTTGCCATGACTCTCATTGCAGACATGCCTCTTCTGGCGTTAAATACCACCTGGTCTACATGCTTGTTAAAAACAATGCTCCATCAAAGCGCACTCCTAGGTATCTCATCCCATGAGTTCTCTCTACAACCCCTGAACACAGATTCACATTTGGCGTTAAGTTGTTGACTCCGCCGTTATTCAAAGATCAAAGAAACAAATTGGGAGTCATTTTTTTTCTAACAAAACCAACGTCTGATCAAAGGAAGATATTTAGTTGCTATTCGAAGTATGAAATTGGGAAATCAAGTGACGAAAACATGGATAGCGCTCAAATAAATACAAACTCAATAATACAGAACGAAAATAGCACTAGGATAGGTGACCCAGTTATGCTACATAACTTTTCATTTTAGATTTGTTGTTGTTGTTGTGTCGCGTTCGCCAGCTTTCAACTCTGACGAAGTCCCTAGAGGCTAGGAATTGAATTTTGCGTGTTAATCATTTTTCCCTGGCAGCCGTGTGCACAGGGGTCCCTCGCCACACAGGCAGATAACTCCGAATTCGGAGGTACTCATGTTTTTTTTCCGTCGATGAGTAACTGACGTTTCAAGACGAGCCCCGCTGGAGACCAGGGCTGGTTGCCGCAGAGAGAAATCATAAATAAAAAATTCCAATCGGTGTAGCCGAGATTTAAACCTACAACCTCTCTGTCCCGAGGGTCTTGCCTCGAGACTAACCAATTAAAATTATCATTTGTAAGATGATTTCGTTTATGAGTTTGTTGAAAAAGCTAAATTCTCCGATCATTTGTAAGACTGTTTTACTCCTTCTGTACATACATTCTTTTAATCCCATTAAAAATATGACATTGATTGCTATTATGCCTGACATTATGAATTTATGCCTCCACAATTAGGTTTTGTGTTGATGACATTTTAGTACCGACATTGCCTCATTGGTCATTTTTTATGTTGTTGGGTATACACAAACAAAGATAACATTTATGGAGCACATTCCTCTTATAAAGTTGACTATGACATAAACAGATCATTACAAGTTATTTTCGAAAGTGAGCAACAAAACCATGATACTAAAATGTCGGCGGCAAATAACAGCAACCATGACTACATAGTTCTGTTACTGATAAATGATTATATTAGTATATATGGACAAATCAATAGATAAGTTATGCTATTGAGTCTATTAGATTTACATATGAGTACATTAGCCATTGTGCTATATAAGTTCTAAAATGTGTATTCTGTTCTATAAAATACCATCTATAACCAAGAGAAGAGGGTGGTGATATATGGGCCATTTGATGAGAAGAAATAACAAAATAATCTCAAAGCAGGCCCACAAATGGGAACCATAGGGTAAACGAAAAAGAGATCAACCTAGTGAAAAACTAAAACAGAACACCGAGTAGAGAGGCAACAACAGCAGGCTTACCTTTCCTCGCTGAGATTGAACTCGCACAGAACAGCGTAGTATCATCATCAAGTACCGAGCCTGCTGGCGTAGGTGATCATGTCTCTCCACAACTTTCGATCTCGACAGTTATTTATCATTTCTGTTGTTGACCTTCTGCCAAGCCATTTTCCTAAACTGTCTGGTATTTTTTTTTTTTGCTTCCCTCTTTCTCTTCATCCTTCAATTTACCAGTTGTTACAATATATTCCAATTGTTCTCTTCTCATTACATGGCCAAAAATGATGATTGTTTCTTCCTAATATTGGAAATTAGCTCTCTTTTTGCTTTGACCTCTTTCAGAACATTTTCATTACTTTTCTAAGCTGTCGATGGTATTCTCAACATTCTTCTGTAAAACGAATTGAAGAATTACAGGAAGAAAAACGCAATCAAAAACTGGATGTTTAAGATCAAAGGTAGGATAGCTGTTGATTGAACAAGAAAGCATAAGGAACGATGGACAGAATACATTAAAGATCTTTGTAATGATGAACGAACGGAAGTAAATATTAAGGATAATGGAGAAATACTAGAAATACTCAGAGAAGAAGTGGAAGATGCCTTGCGCAATATGAAAGCAGGCAAAGCTCCTGGACCAGATAATATAACTAAAGAAGAGATTAAAGCCATGGGTGATTTTGGAATAGAAATAATAACAAAAAATATTGAATGCTATATACAACAGCGGATATTACCTGACGACATGCTCAATCAATATTCATAGCCCTACAAAAGAAATCGGGTGCGATTGAATGCAATGATCATCGCACAATAAGCCTTTTGAGTCACATGACTATGAATATTACATATTACTATGAATCATCATGCGAAGAGTGAGAAGCAAAATCAGTCCAGAAATTAGCGATGAACAGTGTGGTTTTAGTTGGAGGTAAAGGAACGGGCAATCACCATATAATATAAGATCTTTAGTTAAAGAGCCATGTAGGTTAAAACAGAACTATACCTAAGTTTCATAGATTATACCAAATCATTTGACAAAAAAGAGTAGTATGGCAAGATACAATGCGAGGATCCTGTGTAAGGCCTGACACTAGATAACAAGATTATCGGACACAAGAGATCTAGAATTTCGGCCTGCGTGCCGCCTTCGGTTCGAAAGGACAATCAATAGATAGATTGTTATATGGCATCTGAGATCCATATATATATATATATATATATATATATATATATATATAATAATGTATATAATATAATATATATATATATATATATACATATATGTACTGTAGCTATTGTGTAATGTAGATCTTACAATCAAAATGCCAGTGCTTCAGTTATATGTTTCTTAACAAAAACGAGACCCAAATAGATTGTTGCAATTATTGAGCTTCTCGTGAGCTGCGGTAGAGTTGCGGTTAGGCGAGCTGATTCTTTCAGGACAAACGCTGCGGTCACGGAAGACGACTTCTAGTTTCACGAAGCCTTAAATTGCTTTTGACTTTTTCTGCAAAAGAATAACGGCGCTGGCGTATTGCTTACCACATTACCTATAAATGGTGCCAGTTGAAAAACTGATGAGCTTTGACACCACATATACCCAGAGAGCGAAACTTCGTTCTCTTTAGTTTCCTCTACAAACCTTCTTTGGTTGGTTACTCATTACTACAATTATTATGTCATAAGTTTTTGTTCCCTCTATCTCTTCGTCCCTCAATTTTCCCAGTTGTCACAATATATTCCAGTTATTCTCTTCTCATTACATGGCCAAAAATTGATGATTGTTTCTTCCTAATATTGGAAATTAGCTCTCGTTTTGCTTTGGCCTCTTTCATAACGTTTTCATTACTCTTCTTAGATGTCCCTGGTATTCTCAACATTCTTCTGTAAAACCACATTTCTACAGACTCCAGTGATTTTCTTGTCTGTTGTCCTATTTGATACAATGTTATAGGACAGTACAAAACTGCATTATTTGGAAATGAGACAGGGAGTACCGTCCCTTGCAGAATTTACCATTCCAAACTCAGTGAGCATATAAAAAAATGTGAACACATTTTAAAGAATGCATCAACAATAAAATGAGCAGCAAACATAGCAACATAATCTTATACATGAAAGCTGACACACTTCACTTGTGTATCACGATAACAAACTGTATGTATTTTATCAGCTCTATAATTTGTATATTGCGATAACACTGTTATTATTTCCGTCTCGCGGAACCCGACACCAGAATGATAATCATCGCGTGATATTCATCTTGTTGATGTAGATAACACGACACGAGATGTAACAATGACAACCGCGGCTTTTGCATGTTGTAAGGGCGTGGTTAATAACAGGATGTGGGATGGCTCGATGAGAAGGAAAGGTAAGCAATTCGTGTACATCATGTCATATTTGGAACATGCCATCAGCAAATATTAGAAGATTTGAATCCGTTTCTAACTGACGAAGGAAACCTGCTCTGTTTTAGAAAACTACGGATCTAAAAACAATGGGCAGATAATTACAAATTAGTAATAACTCGTCAATAATGAGGGATTGAATTGTAGATTCTGTTTGTTTGTCTCTTTCCAATCATTTTGGAATTGGAGATTTTGAATATCTGTTACTAGTTTATTGAGAATATTATTGCATTGAGAATATATGTTACTAGTTCCTTGAGAATATTATTGCATTGAGAATATCTGTTACTAGTCATTGAGAATATCAGTTATTTTTGCATGAGAATATCTGTTACTAGTTCATTGAGAATATCAGTTATTATTGCATTGAGAATATCTGTTACTAGTTCATTGAGAATATTATTGCATTGAGGATATCTGTTACTAGTTCATTGAGAATATCAGTTATTATTGCATTGAGAATATCTGTTACTAGTTCATTGAGAATATTGCATTGAGAATATATGTTACTAGTTCATTGAGAATATTATTGCATTGAGAATATCTGTTACTAGTTCATTGAGAATATTATTGCATTGAGAATATCTGTTACTAGTTCATTGAGAATATTATTGCATTGAGAATATCTGTTACTAGTTCATTGAGAATATTATTGCATTGAGAATATCTGTTACTAGTTCATTGAGCATATTATTGCATTGAGAATATATGTTACTAGTTCATTGAGAATATCTGTTATTATTTAATTGAAAATATCAGTTATTATTTTATTAAGAATATATGTTATTTTATTTAGAACATTTGTTACTATTTCATTGAGAATATGTGTTACTATTCATTGAGAACATCTGTTACTATTTCAGTGAGAATATCTATTACTATTTCATTGAGAATATCTATTACTATTTCATTTTGAGAATATCTATTACTATTTCTTTGAGAATATATATTACTATTTCATTAAGAATATCTATTACTATTTCATTGAGAATATCTATTACTTTTTCATTAAGAATATCTATTACTATTTCATTGAGAATATCTATTATTATTTCATTGAGAACATCTATTACTATTTCATTGAGAACATCTATTACTATTTCATTGAGAAAATCTATTACTATTTCATTGAGAATATCAGTTACTATTTCATTGAGAATATCTGTTACTATTTCATTGAGAATATGTGTTTACTATTTCATTGAGAATATCTATTACTATTTAATTGGGAATATCTGTTACTATTTCATTGAGAATATCTGTTACTATTTCATTGAGAATATCTGTTACTATTTCATTGAGAATATCTATTACTATTTCATTGAGAATATCTATTACTATTTCATTGAGAATATCTATTACTATTTCATTGAGAATATCTGTTACTATTTCATTGAGAATATCTATTACTATTTCATTGAGAATATCTATTACTATTTCATTGAGAATATCTATTACTATTCATTGAGAATATTAGTTACTATTTCATTGAGAATATCTATTACTATTGCATTGAGAATATTTGTTACTATTTCATTAAGAATATCTATTACTATTCATTGAGAACATCTATTAATATTTCATTGAGAACATCTATTACTATTTCATTGAGAATATCTATTACTTTTTCATTAAGAATATCTATTACTATTTCATTGAGAATATCTATTATTATTTCATTGAGAACATCTATTACTATTTCATTGAGAACATCTATTACTATTTCATTGAGAAAATCTATTACTATTTCATTGAGAATATCTGTTACTATTTCATTGAGAATATCTGTTACTATTTCATTGAGAATATGTGTTACTATTTCATTGAGAATATCTATTATTATTTCATGAGAAATCTGTTACTATTTCATTGAGAATATCTGTTACTATTTCATTGAGAATATCTGTTACTATTTCATTGAGAATATCTATTACTATTTCATTGAAAATATCTATTACTATTTCATTGAGAATATCTATTACTATTTCATTGAGAATATCTGTTACTATTTCATTGAGAATATCTATTACTATTTCATTGAGAATATCTATTACTATTTCATTGAGAATATCTATTACTATTTCATTGAGAATATTAGTTACTATTTCATTGAGAATATCTATTACTATTGCATTGAGAATATTGTTACTATTTCATTAAGAATATCTATTACTATTTCATTGAGAACATCTATTAATATTTCATTGAGAACATCTATTACTATTTCATTGAGAATATCTATTACTATTCATTGAGAACATCTATTACTATTTTATTGAGAACATCTATTACTATTTCATTGAGAACATCTATTACTATTTCATTGAGAATATCTATTACTATTTCATTGAGAACATCTATTCCTATTTCATTGAGAATATCTATTACTATTTCATTGAGAACATCTATTACTATTTCATTGAGAATTTCTATTACTATTTCATAAGAATATCTATTACTATTCAATAAGAATATCTATTACTATTTCATTGAGAATATCTATTACTTTTTCATTGAGAATATATATTACTATTTCATTGAGAATATCTATTACTATTTCATTAAGAATATCTATTACTATTTCATTGAGAATATCTATTACTATTTCATTGAGAATATCTATTACTATTTCATTAAGAATGTCTGTTACTATTTCCAATGAAAATAATGATGTAGATCGGATCATCATGGAGTGGTAATAAGATCACTGATTTTGAAGCTCTACAACAATAACTCTCCACACAGTTGTTATGTCGCTTCAGCAATATTGACTTTGTTGAAACTAAAAGACAGGGACTGGGCAGCACATTTTACTTAGTTGCAGCAATACAAAAAGCAATCACTCCTTCCATTGTGATCAGCAAATACCTGTCGGTAATAATCTGCTACAAGTACATTCAATCATTCGTAGATCTGTGTTGGCTATCCACTGTATCGAATAAGGTATTACTGCTTTAGAAACGTTTTGTGGAATAGTGTGCTTGCCACCACCATAATCGTTCATTCAAGCTAATCAAGAAGACTATTGAACAATCAGTTTGATCAGCTCAGTCTGCAAGCATGAAGTAAGTAGCACAGACAGAAATTAGATTAGCGGAAGTTCCAGAGACACATGATGTATATCGAATATGTTTCCAAACATTGATGCAAAAGTTGATGAAACTTAAATAACTAGCGGTTATACATCACAGATTGGAGTGCCTATATTGATTGAGTATGTTTACAGGGCAGGATTTAGACACTCGAGTCATTTCCAAAGTATGTAAGTCATGTGACTATTGGGAACAAAAAAACAAGATAGGAAATACTAGCTCTGGATTACCTTGCGGTAACCGGTGCTAAAAGACTGTTAAAGACACAAAAACGCTGACTGAAGCAACCCAGTAAATAAGAAGAGCTAGGATGAGGAAGATATTAGGGCTAGATGAAGCGTGAATTGAAGATGAAGGTAACCATACCTTCCAGGTGACCATTCAGGTAAAGAATATCAATTTCTTCTCTAAAATTGTAATCTTGTTTCTTCACTAAATTTATATGTAAAGCGATACTTCTGCAATCATAACTTTTTTTTCAAATATTCTTCTTTCTTATTTTCTCTTTTCACTGATACCTAAAAGGTGTCGTGGTTTATACCAATTGTTGTTCTTGAGCTGCTCGAACTGTTTTCAAATATTAACTGATTTTAATGACATTTTATATGCATCTTTCTTACATGGTTACATGTGGCAGGAACTATGAATTTTGCACACAAAAACACTTCATGTTTAACATTTTTACCATCATTCAAATGTTTAAATTAATCATCTCAAGATAGGGCTAACTTTTGCCCTCGCTGCACCCAAGTTTTTAAATCTAGTAAATTTATCACATAATATGCCATAACTGTCCCGTTTTCCTGCAGACACTTTGACTGCTAACTTATTTGTACTTCAAATTAGCTTTAAAGCATTGCATACTGATCCTACAGTTTTGAAAATACAAATTACAACTTTTGTATTTAGAGCCCAAAAATACCACTTAGTATGTATTTCATAGCAAATTTCTTATGTTGTATTGTACTGTTTTTTTATTAAAATATCTACATTGTAAATTGCACCATTTTGACTTGAACCGTTTTTTTTAAAATGAATTTTTAAGTAGGGCAAATATATTGCAAATGATCTCCCTTTTTAAACCACCAAAAACCACAGAACTCCACGGGCAACTCGTCTTTGTGATGACCATTGCCTTCCACTCGTCTTTGTGATGGCCATTGCCTTCCACTCGTCTTTGTGATGGCCATTGCCTTCCACTCGTCTTTGTGATGGCCATTGCCTTCCACTCGTCTTTGTGACGGCCATTGCCTTCCACTCGTCTTTGTGATGGCCATTGCCTTCCACTCGTCTTTGTGATGACCATTGCCTTCCACTCGTCTTTGTGATGACTATTGCCTTCCACTCGTCTTTGTGATGGCCATTGCCTTCCACTCGTCTTTGTGATGGCCATTGCCTCCCACTCGTCTTTGTGATGACCATTGCCTTCCACTCGTCTTTGTGATGGCCATTGCCTTCCACTCGTCTTTGTGATGACTATTGCCTTCCACTCGTCTTTGTGATGACCATTGCCTCCCACTCGTCTTTGTGATGGCCATTGCCTTCCACTCGTCTTTGTAATGACTATTGCCTTCCACTCGTCTTTGTGATGACCATTCCCTTCCACTCGTCTTTGTGAAGGCCATTGCCTTCCACTCGTCTTTGTGATGGCCATTGCCTTCCACTCGTCTTTGTGATGACCATTCCCTTCCACTCGTCTTTGTGATGGCCATTGCCTTCCACTCGTCTTTGTGATGGCCATTCCCTTCCACTCGTCTTTGTGATGACCATTGCCTTCCACTCGTCTTTGTGATGACCATTCCCTTCCACTCGTCTTTGTGATGACCATTGCCTTCCACTCGTCTTTGTGATGGCCATTGCCTTCCACTCGTCTTTGTGATGGCCATTGCCTTCACTCGTCTTTGTGATGACCATTCCCTTCAACTCGTCTTTGTGATGGCCATTGCCTTCCACTCGTCTTTGTAATGACTATTGCCTTCCACTCGTCTTTGTGATGACCATTCCCTTCCACTCGTCTTTGTGATGGCCATTGCCTTCCACTCGTCTTTGTAATGACTATTGCTTTCCACTCGTCTTTGTAATGAATATTGCTTTCCACTCGTCTTGTGATGACCATTTCTTTCCACTCGTCTTTGTGTTGGCCATTGCCTTCTACTCGTCTTTGTGATGACCATTGTCTCCCACTCGTCTTTGTGATGACTATTGCCTCCCACTCGTCTTTGTGATGACCATTGCCTCCCACTCGTCTTTGTGTTGGCCATTGCCTTCCACTCGTCTTTGTGATGACCATTGCCTCCCACTCGTCTTTGTGATGACCATTGCCTCCCACTCGTCTTTGTGATGACCATTGCCTCCCACTCGTCTTTGTGATGACCATTCCCTTCCACTCGTCTTTGTGATGACTATTGCCTCCCACTCGTCTTTGTGATGACCATTGCCTCCCACTCGTCTTTGTGATGACCATTGCCTCCCACTCGTCATTGTGATGACTATTGCCTCCCACTCGTCTTTGTGATGACCATTGCCTTCCACTCGTCTTTGTGATGGCCATTGCCTTCCACTCGTCTTTGTGATGGCCATTGCCTTCCACTCGTCTTTGTGATGGCCATTGCCTTCCACTCGTCTTTGTGATGGCCATTGCCTTCCACTCGTCTTTGTGATGACCATTGCATTCCACTCGTCTTTGATGGCCATTGCCTTGCACTCGTCTTTGTGATGGCCATTGCCTTCCACTCGTCTTTGTGATGACCATTGCCTTCCACTCGTCTTTGTGATGGCCATTGCCTTCCACTCGTCTTTGTGATGGCCATTGCCTTCCACTCGTCTTTGTGATGACTATTGCCTCCCACTCGTCATTGTGATGACCATTGCCTTCCGCACGTATTTGTGATGACTATTGCCTCCCACTCGTCTTTGTGATGACCATTGCCTCCCACTCGTCTTTGTGTGGCCATTGCCTTCCTCTCGTCTTTGTGATGACCATTGCCTCCCACTCGTCTTTGTGATGACTATTGCCTCCCACTCGTCTTTGTGATGACCATTGCCTCCCACTCGTCTTTGTGTTGGCCATTGCCTTCCACTCGTCTTTGTGATGACCATTGCCTCCCACTCGTCTTTGTGATGACCATTGCCTCCACTCGTCTTTGTGATGACCATTGCCTCCCACTCGTCTTTGTGATGACCATTGCCTCCCACTCGTCTTTGTGATGACTATTGCCTCCCACTCGTCTTTGTGATGACCATTGCCTCCCACTCGTCTTTGTGTTGGCCATTGCCTTCCACTCGTCTTTGTGATGACCATTGCCTCCCACTCGTCTTTGTGATGACCATTGCCTCCCACTCGTCTTTGTGATGGCCATTGCCTTCCACTCGTCTTTGTGATGACCATTGCCTCCCACTCGTCTTTTGTGATGACCATTGCCTCGCACTCGTCATTGTGATGACCATTGCCTCCCTCTCGTCTTTGTGATGACCATTGCCTCCCACTCGTCTTTGTGATGACCATTGCCTCCCACTCGTCATTGTGATGACCATTGCCTCCCACTCGTCTTTGTGATGACCATTGCCTCCCACTCGTCTTTGTGATGACCATTGCCTCCCACTCGTCTTTGTGATGGCCATTGCCTCCCACTCGTCTTTGTGATGGCCATTGCCTCCCACTCGTCATTGTGATGACCATTGCCTCCCACTCGTCTTTGTGATGGCCATTGCCTTCCACTCGTCTTTGTGATGGCCATTGCCTCCCACTCGTCTTTGTGATGACCATTGCCTCCCACTCGTCTTTGTGATGATCATTGCCACCCACTCGTCTTTGTGATGACCATTGCCTCCCACTCGTCTTTGTGATGACCATTGCCTTCCGCTCGTCTTTGTGATGACTATTGCCTCCCACTCGTCTTTGTGATGGCCATTGCCTTCCACTCGTCTTTGTGATGACCATTGCCTTCCACTCGTCTTTGTGATGGCCATTGCCTTCCACTCGTCTTGTGATGGCCATTGCCTTCCGCTCGTCTTTGTGATGACTATTGCCTCCCACTCGTCATTGTGATGACCATTGCCTTCCGCTCGTCTTTGTGATGACTATTGCCTCCCACTCGTCTTGTGATAGCCATTGCCTTCCACTCGTCTTTGTGATGGCCATTGCCTTCCACTCGTCTTTGTGATGGCCATTGCCTTCCACTCGTCTTTGTGATGGCCATTGCCTTCCACTCGTCTTAGTGATGACCATTGCCTTCCACTCGTCTTTGTGATGGCCATTGCCTTCCACTCGTCTTTGTGATGGCCATTGCCTTCCACTCGTCTTTGTGATGACTATTGCCTCCCACTCGTCATTGTGATGACCATTGCCTTCCGCTCGTCTTTGTGATGACTATTGCCTCCCACTCGTCTTTGTGATGACCATTGCCTCCCACTCGTCTTTGTGTTGGCCATTGCCTTCCACTCGTCTTTGTGATGACCATTGCCTCCCACTCGTCTTTGTGATGACTATTGCCTCCCACTCGTCTTTGTGATGACCATTGCCTCCCACTCGTCTTTGTGTTGGCCATTGCCTTCCACTCGTCTTTGTGATGACCATTGCCTCCCACTCGTCTTTGTGATGACCATTGCCTCCCACTCGTCTTTGTGATGGCCATTGCCTCCCACTCGTCTTTGTGATGACCATTGCCTCCCACTCGTCTTTGTGATGACTATTGCCTCCCACTCGTCTTTGTGATGACCATTGCCTCCCACTCGTCTTTGTTTTGGCCATTGCCTTCCACTCGTCTTTGTGATGACCATTGCCTCCCACTCGTCTTTGTGATGACCATTGCCTCCCACTCGTCTTTGTGATGGCCATTGCCTTCCACTCGTCTTTGTGATGACCATTGCCTCCCACTCGTCTTTGTGATGACCATTGCCTCCCACTCGTCATTGTGATGACCATTGCCTCCCTCTCGTCTTTGTGATGACCATTGCCTCCCACTCGTCTTTGTGATGACCATTGCCTCCCACTCGTCATTGTGATGACCATTGCCTCCCACTCGTCTTTGTGATGACCATTGCCTCCCACTCGTCTTTGTGATGACCATTGCCTCCCACTCGTCTTTGTGATGGCCATTGCCTTCCACTCGTCTTTGTGATGACCATTGCCTCCCACTCGTCTTTGTGATGACCATTGCCTCCCACTCGTCTTTGTGATGGCCATTGCCTTCCACTCGTCTTTGTGATGGCCATTGCCTCCCACTCGTCTTTGTGATGGCCATTGCCTCCCACTCGTCATTGTGATGACCATTGCCTCCCACTCGTCTTTGTGATGGCCATTGCCTTCCACTCGTCTTTGTGATGGCCATTGCCTCCCACTCGTCTTTGTGATGACCATTGCCTTCCACTCGTCTTTGTGATGGCCATTGCCTTCCACTCGTTTTTGTGATGGCCATTGCCTTCCACTCGTCTTTGTGATGACTATTGCCTCCCACTCGTCATTGTGATGACCATTGCCTTCCGCTCGTCTTTGTGATGACTATTGCCTCCCACTCGTCTTTGTGATGACCATTGCCTCCCACTCGTCTTTGTGTTGGCCATTGCCTTCCACTCGTCTTTGTGATGACCATTGCCTCCCACTCGTCTTTGTGATGGCCATTGCCTTCCACTCGTCTTTGTGATGACCATTCCCTTCCACTCGTCTTTGTGATGACCATTGCCTTCCACTCGTCTTTGTAATGACCACTGCCTCCCACTCGTCTTTGTGATGACCATTGCCTTCCACTCGTCTTTGTGATGACCATTGCCTCCCACTCGTCTTTGTGATGGCCATTGCCTTCCACTCGTCTTTGTGATGACCATTGCCTCCCACTCGTCTTTGTGATGACCATTGCCTCCCACTCGTCATTGTGATGACCATTGCCTCCCTCTCGTCTTTGTGATGACCATTGCCTCCCTCTCGTCTTTGTGATGACCATTGCCTCCCACTCGTCATTGTGATGACCATTGCCTCCCACTCGTCTTTGTGATGACCATTGCCTCCCACTCGTCTTTGTGATGACCATTGCCTCCCACTCGTCTTTGTGATGGCCATTGCCTTCCACTCGTCTTTGTGATGGCCATTGCCTCCCACTCGTCTTTGTGATGACCATTGCATCCCACTCGTCTTTGTGATGGCCATTGCCTTCCACTCGTCTTTGTGATGGCCATTGCCTCCCACTCGTCTTTGTGATGGCCATTGCCTCCCACTCGTCATTGTGATGACCATTGCCTCCCACTCGTCTTTGTGATGGCCATTGCCTTCCACTCGTCTTTGTGATGGCCATTGCCTCCCACTCGTCTTTGTGATGACCATTCCCTTCCACTCGTCTTTGTGATGGCCATTGCCTTCCACTCGTCTTTGTGATGGCCATTGCCTTCCACTCGTCTTTGTGATGACTATTGCCTCCCACTCGTCATTGTGATGACCATTGCCTTCCGCTCGTCTTTGTGATGAATATTGCCTCCCACTCGTCATTGTGATGACCATTGCCTCCCACTCGTCTTTGTGTTGGCCATTGCCTTCTACTCGTCTTTGTGATGACCATTGCCTTCCGCTCGTCTTTGTGATGACTATTGCCTCCCACTCGTCTTTGTGATGACCATTGCCTTCCACTCGTCTTTGTGATGACTATTTCCTCCCACTCGTCATTGTGATGACCATTGCCTTCCGCTCGTCTTTGTGATGACTATTGCCTCCCACTCGTCATTGTGATGACCATTGCCTCCCACTCGTCTTTGTGTTGGCCATTGCCTCCACTCGTCTTTGTGATGACCATTGCCTTCCGCTCGTCTTTGTGATGACTATTGCCTCCCACTCGTCTTTGTGATGACCATTGCCTTCCACTCGTCTTTGTGATGACCATTGCCTTCCACTCGTCTTTGTGTTGGCCATTACCTTCCACTCGTCTTTGTGATGACCATTGCCTCCCACTCGTCTTAGTGATGGCCATTGCCTCCCACTCGTCTTTGTGATGACCATTCCCTTCCACTCGTCTTTGTGATGACCATTGCCTTCCACTCGTCTTTGTGATGACCATTGCCTCCCACTCGTCTTTGTGATGGACCATTGCCTCCCACTCGTCTTTGTGATGACCATTGCCTCCCACTCGTCATTGTGATGACCATTGCCTCCCTCTCGTCTTTGTGATGACCATTGCCTCCCACTCGTCTTTGTGATGACCATTGCCTCCCACTCGTCATTGTGATGACCATTGCCTCCCACTCGTCTTTGTGATGACCATTGCCTCCCACTCGTCTTTGTGATGACCATTGCCTCCCACTCGTCTTTGTGATGGCCATTGCCTTCCACTCGTCTTTGTGATGGCCATTGCCTCCCACTCGTCTTTGTGATGACCATTGCCTCCCACTCGTCTTTGTGATGGCCATTGCCTTCCACTCGTCTTTGTGATGGCCATTGCCTCCCACTCGTCTTTGTGATGGCCATTGCCTCCCACTCGTCATTGTGATGACCATTGTCTCCCACTCGTCTTTGTGATGGCCATTGCCTTCCACTCGTCTTTGTGATGGCCATTGCCTCCCACTCGTCTTTGTGATGACCATTGCCTTCCACTCGTTTTTGTGATGGCCATTGCCTTCCACTCGTCTTTGTGATGACCATTGCCTTCCACTCGTCTTTGTAATGACCACTGCCTCCCACTCGTCTTTGTGATGACCATTGCCTTCCACTCGTCTTTGTGATGACCATTGCCTCCCACTCGTCTTTGTGATGGCCATTGCCTTCCACTCGTCTTTGTGATGACCATTGCCTCCCACTCGTCTTTGTGATGACCATTGCCTCCCACTCGTCATTGTGATGACCATTGCCTCCCACTCGTCTTTGTGATGACCATTGCCTCCCACTCGTCTTTGTGATGACCATTGCCTCCCACTCGTCTTAGTGATGGCCATTGCCTCCCTCTCGTCTTTGTGATGACCATTGCCTCCCACTCGTCTTTGTGATGGCCATTGCCTTCCACTCGTCTTTGTGATGACCATTGCCTCCCACTCGTCTTTGTGATGGCCATTGCCTCCCACTCGTCATTGTGATGACCATTGCCTCCCACTCGTCTTTGTGATGGCCATTGCCTTCCACTCGTCTTTGTGATGGCCATTGCCTCCCACTCGTCTTTGTGATGACCATTGCCTTCCACTCGTCTTTGTGATGGCCATTGCCTTCCACTCGTCTTTGTGATGGCCATTGCCTTCCACTCGTCTTTGTGATGACTATTGCCTCCCACTCGTCATTGTGATGACCATTGCCTTCCGCTCGTCTTTGTGATGACTATTGCCTCCACTCGTCTTTGTGATGACCATTGCCTCCCACTCGTCTTTGTGTTGGCCATTGCCTTCCACTCGTCTTTGTGATGACCATTGCCTTCCGCTCGTCTTTGTGATGACCATTGCCTCCCACTCGTCTTTGTGATGACCATTGCCTTCCACTCGTCTTTGTGATGGCCATTGCCTTCCACTCGTCTTTGTGTTGGCCATTGCCTTCCACTCGTCTTTGTGATGACCATTGCCTCCCACTCGTCTTTGTGATGGCCATTGCCTCCCACTCGTCTTTGTGATGACCATTCCCTTCCACTCGTCTTTGTGATGACCATTGCCTTCCACTCGTCTTTGTAATGACCACTGCTCCCACTCGTCTTTGTGATGACCATTGCCTTCCACTCGTCTTTGTGATGACCATTGCCTCCCACTCGTCTTTGTGATGACCATTGCCTCCCACTCGTCTTTGTGATGACCATTGCCACCCACTCGTCTTTGTGATAGCCATTGCCTTCCACTCGTCTTTGTGATGGCCATTGCCTTCCACTCGTCTTTGTGATGACCATTGCCACCCACTCGTCTTTGTGATGACCTTGCCTCCCATTCGTCTTTGTGATGACCATTGCCTTCCGCTCGTCTTTGTGATGACCATTGCCTCCCACTCGTCTTTGTAATTACCATTGCCTTCCACTCGTCTTTGTGATGACCATTGCCACCCACTCGTCTTTGTGATGACCATTGCCTTCCGCTCGTCTTTGTGATGACCATTGCCTCCCACTCGTCTTTGTAATGGCCATTGCCTTCCGCTCGTCTTTGTGATGACCATTGCCTCCCACTCGTCTTTGTGATGACCATTGCCTTCCACTCGTCTTTGTGATGGCCATTGCCTTCCACTCGTCTTTGTGATAGCCATTGCCTCCCACTCGTCTTTGTGATGGCCATTGCCTTCCACTCGTCTTTGTGATGACCATTTCATTCACGGAAATTCTTAACCTATTTTTCAATAACCAGTATACTAACACAAACTGTTGACTGTTTCCCGACAGTTCGAAAATTGGCAATCTCTAACATTTGTCACTAACAACGACTGAGACCTTGAATAGTTCCGCTGGGAATGTGCTGATGAATGTTTGAAAGATGGTTGTTTAGTCATCTCACAAGAATTGTGCTGATGAAGGTTTGAAAGATGGCTGTTTAGTCTTCTCACAAGAAATGTGCTGCTGAATGTTTGAAAGGTGGCTGTTTAGTCATCTCACGAGAAATTTGCGTGATGAATGTTTGAAAGATGGATGTTTAGTCATATCACAAGAAATGTGCTGATGAAGTTTTGAAAGGTGGCTGTTTAGTCATATCACAAGAAATGTGCTGATGAATGTTTGAAAGATGGTTGTTTAGTCATATCACAAGAAATGTGCTGATGAATGTTTGAAAGATGGATGTTTAGTCATCTCACAAGAAATGTGCTGATGAATGTTTGAAGATGGTTGTTTAGTCATCTCACAAGAAATGTGCTGATGAATGTTTGAAAGATGGATGTTTAGTCATCTCACAAGAAATGTGCTGATGAATGTTTGAAAGATGGATGTTTAGTCATATCACAAGAAATGTGCTGATGAATGTTTGAAAGATGGATGTTTAGTCATCTCACAAGAAATGTGCTGATGAATGTTTGAAAGATGGATGTTTAGTCATATTACAAGAAATGTGCTGATGAATGTTTGAAAGACGGATGTTTAGTCATCTCACAAGAAATGTGCTGATGAAGGTTTGAAAGATGGATGTTTAGTCATATCACAAGAAATGTGCTGATGAATGTTTGAAAGACGGATGTTTAGTCATCTCACAAGAAATGTGCTGATGAATGTTTGAAAGATGGATGTTTAGTCATATCACAAGAAATGTGCTGATGAATGTTTGAAAGATGGTTGTTTAGTCATAGCACAAGAAATGTGCCGATGAAGGTTTGAAAGATGGATGTTTAGTCATCTCACAAGAAATGTGCTGATGAATGTTTGAAAGATGGTTGTTTAGTCATAGCACAAGAAATGTGCCGATGAAGGTTTGAAAGATGGATGTTTAGTCATCTCACAAGAAATGTGCTGATAAATGTTTGAAAGATGGATGTTTAGTCATCTCACAAGAAATGTGCTGATGAATGTTGAAAGATGGATGTTTAGTCATCTCACGAGAAATGTGCTGATGAAGGTTTGAAAGATGGATGTTTAGTCATCTCACAAGAAATGTGCTGATGAATGTTTGAAAGATGGATGTTTAGTCATATCACGAGTAATGTGCTGATGATGGTTTGAAAGATGGATGTTTAGTCATCTCACGAGAAATGTGCTGATGAAGGTTGGAAAGATGGTTGTTTAGTCATATCACGAGAAATGTGCTGATGAATGTTTGAAAGATGGTTGTTTAGTCATATCACGATAAATGTGCTGATGAATGTTTGAAAGATGGTTGTTTAGTCATATCACGATAAATGTGCTGATGATTGTTTGAAAGATGGTTGTTTAGTCATATCACGAGAAATGTGCTGATGAATGTTTGAAAGATGGTTGTTTAGTCATATCACGAGAAATGTGCTGATGATTGTTTGAAAGATGGTTGTTTAGTCATATCACGATAAATGTGCTGATGAATGTTTGAAAGATGGTTGTTTAGTCATCTCACAAGAAATGTGCTGATGAATGTTTGAAAGATGGCTGTTTAGTCATCTCCAAGAAATGTGCTGATGAATGTTTGAAAGATGGATGTTTAGTCATATCACAAGAAATGTGCTGATGAATGTTTGAAAGATGGTTGTTTAGTCATCTCACAAGAAATGTGCTGATGAATGTTTGAAAGATGGTTGTTTAGTCATCTCACAAGAAATGTGCTGATGAATGTTTGAAAGATGGCTGTTTAGTCATCTCACAAGAAATGTGCTGATGAATGTTTGAAAGATGGCTGTTTAGTCATATCACAAGAAATGTGCTGATGAATATTTGAAAGATGGCTGTTTAGTCATATCACGAGAATTTGTTTTACTTACTTCCCCTGCTTCCGATGCCTTTCAGCGTCGAGAAAGAATGGAGTTGTCGCTTTTGCTTAATGTCTATCACGGTGTCTGTTGTTTCACTAAAGTCTAGTCTGCTATGTCCATCTTTACACTCTTTCTGCTCTTTCTGTGTTCATGTTTTCTCATTGATACTGCTTGATTGTGATTAATTTTCTCAAGTGAAAACCCTTTGATCTGCTTTTCCCTAATATTCTACTGTATTATATTCTATTCTAACTACTCTATTCTATTCTACTCTATTCTACTCTACTCTATTCTATTCTATTATATTCTATTCTATTCTAGTCTGTTCTACTCTATTCTATTCTACTCTATTATATTCTACTCTATTCTATTCTACTCTATTCTATTCTACTCTATACTATTCTATTCTATTCTACTCTATACTATTCTACTCTATTCTACTCTACTATCTATCTATCTTTCGTTCGCCTGAAGTATTGTCTATATCTGCAATGTCGTTTCCTGTATAAATTTTACTGTCTTTTGTAATTCTGGCAGTGGCCCATATAGTTTTGTCTGTAGTGTTGTATCTATGGGCCAATGGATTTTCCTCAGTCTACTATATTCAGTGCAGTCTTGAAGTATGTGTTCAGCAGTCTGGGGTGCCTGTCCACATGTACAAGTAGTTGATGTGCCGATCTTGAATTTTGTATACATGTGACTATGGAGTCGATTGTGTCCTGTTCTTAGGCGTATAATGATAACTTGTTCATATCTATTCATATTATGAAAGGCATCCTGATTTGGGGCTTGTGGTCCTCTGATTGATTTGATTATCTGTTTCTTATGATGGTATGTAACTGGTGTATCTAGTTGTGTGCCTGTTGAACCTTCCTTTGCCAACTGATCTGCTTTCTCATTTCCTGGTATTCCACAGTGAGACGGGATCCACTGCAGGGCAACCCTGTGGTGCTTGCAGAGTTCAGTCAATAAGGTCTGCAGATGTGGTAATTTTCTGGATTGTAGTGCCTGGAGTACTGATCTTGCATCTGTCAAAAACACTACAGGCTGTGGGCTAAGATTACTGTTCAGCAGTTTTTCTATCGCCAACTTTATTGCTTGTATTTCCGCATCATAATTGTGACAATATTTCCCTGTTGCTATTTTATTCATATCCCTAGTGTTATTTGGGTACTCTATATATGCACCTGCTCCCCCATTCTTTACTACATTCTGTGCTGATCCATCTGTGTACACACGAATCCATAGGTCTTGTGGGTATTCTTCATCCAGGAAACTGAGAGCTATTATTTTTCGCTGTAGACTATTTTGTTCCTCTTTGTCAACTATTCCTTTCACTTCTGTCCGTATTTGAACTGATAATCCTGATTCATCTGTCCAGGGAGTCTGTTCTGGTATGGGCAGAAGGGGTTTAACAACTCTTGGCATGTCTGGTGTTTGTCTACTAATACGCTTGGCTTGGTGGATAAAGCTGCTTCTCTTAAGTCGTCCCAATGCAAGATTTTGGAATCTGTCCTTCATTGGATGTCTCGGCATGCATACAAATTTTTCTGCCTGTATCAGCACCTTTGTGTCTCTCCTTTCTCTCAGTGCTGGTATCCTCCACAATTTCTCCATCTCCAATATTGGTGTTGATTTCATTGCTCCTGTGATGACCCTAAGTGCCTGGTTTTGTACTTTATCCAGTTCTTGCAATGTGGTGTTTGATGCTGAGCACCATGCGGATGATCCATATTCTAAATGTGGGCGTATACTCTGTTGGTAAACTTTACTGAGTATTTTCCCACTCGCACCCCATGTGGTTCCACACAACTTTCTTAGAATAGCCAATTTCCTCCTTGCTTTTTGGGTTGCCTTATTTATCTGCTGTTTCAAGATAGTTTGTTATCAAATGTAACTCCGAGATATGTAGCTTGTATGTCTTCTTTCACAGGCTCATTGTTTATGTAGATGGCTCCTGCTTTTTGTTTTGGGGAGAGTGTGAAAAGTGTAGTACTGCATTTGTCTGTATTGATGCTGATACACCATCTATTTGTCCATGAATTCAGTGCATTCATAGCTCTTTGTAGCAATTTGGAGGCCACTGTTGCATACTCCTCTGTGCACCACATTACCAAGTCATCTGCATACATTGCCACTTTGATGCCATGTGGTTGTCAGTAACTGGGTCATTGATGTAGATCAGAAAAAGTGTTGGAGATAGTACCCCTCCTTGTGGAACGCCCTGGCGCAATAAGACCTTCTTACTCTTAAGACCATCCAGTTGCACTCTGGCTCTCCTGTTATGCAGGTATGCTTTGACCCATTTGTACATCCTGCCATTTACTCCATAATTTCTCAGTTTCTTCAAAAGCCCTTCCTTCCATACCTTATCAAATGCTTTCTTTAGGTCTATCCATGCTGCTAGTACCAGTTTCTTTTCTTGAAACGCATCTTCAATTTCCTGGAAAGATAGGTTGCTTGATCTTCGGTAGAGTAACACTGTCTAAAGCCTGCTTGTTGTGGGACAAGGAGATTTTCACTTTCCAGGTACCACTGCAGTCTGAGATTGATTATACGTTCCATTGTTTTACACAAACAGCTTGTAAGGCTGATTGGTCTATAGCTGGATGTCATTGAACCATCTTTTCCTGGCTTTAGTAATGGTATCATAATTGCTTCTCTCCATGCCTGTGGCACTCTACCTGTGATCCAGCAAATGTTGTAGATCTGCAGTAGTTTTGCTTTAGCTGCAGTTCCCAAGTTCTTAATCATTTCATTGGACACTCCATCACTGCCTGGTGACTTTTTCATTTTTAATTTGGATATTGCCAGCTCTAGCTCTCTTTGTGTAATGGGTGTTTCCATTACTTCATGTGTGGTCTCTTCTTGTCTTGCATTTTGTTGTTTTAAACGGGTCTCTTGTCGTTTTTCTAGGCTAATTTCAATATTATTGTCATTTGCAAAGGAGTCTGCAAAGTAATTTGCTGCATGTTTACCTGTTAGAATGTTTCCATCCTTCTTCAGTGTAATTTTGGCTGTTTAGTCATATCACAAGAAATGTGCTGATGAATATTTGAAAGATGGCTGTTTAGTTATATCACGAGAATTTGTTTTACTTACTTCCCCTGCTTCCGATGCCTTTCAGCGTCGAGAAAGAATGGAGTTGTCTCTTTTGCTTAATGTCTATCACGGTGTCTGTTGTTTCACTAAAGTCTAGTCTGCTATGTCCATCTTTACACTCTTTCTGCTCTTTCTGTGTTCATGTTTTCTCATTGATACTGCTTGATTGTGATTAATTTTCTTCATGTGAAAACCCTTTGATCTGCTTTTCCCTAATATTCTACTGTATTCTATTCTATTCTAACTACTCTATTCTATTCTACTCTATTCTACTCTACTCTATTCTATTCTATTATATTCTATTCTATTCTAGTCTGTTCTACTCTATTCTATTCTACTCTATTATATTCTACTCTATTCTATTATATTCTATTCTATTCTAGTCTGTTCTACTCTATTCTATTCTACTCTATTATATTCTACTCTATTCTATTCTACTCTATTGTATTCTACTCTATACTATTCTATTCTATTCTACTCTATACTATTCTACTCTATTCTACTCTACTCTATTCTATTCTATTATATTCTATTCTATTCTAGTCTGTTCTACTCTATTCTATTCTACTCTATACTATTCTATTCTATTCTACTCTATTCACGGAATTAGTTCCATTACAGTCGCGGCAGCCCTATAGTCGCTCCACCACTCGTCGCAGCATTTCACGAAGCGTTTTTAGACTGAATGTTTCTGGACGATGGTTATGGAAGGCCCCGGTATCACTGTAAATGAATTCAAATCCGTAATTGCTCAACCACCTGTGCCAGTAAAACCATCCGAATTACTATCTCATCTCCCAAACAAAGGTAGCTGTAGTCCCAATCATAGCAGTTTCAGCATACGCCAAAAGACATAAGGCGAAACCACACAGAAAGTGAACACAGCAATCTGTTCTCCATCATACTATAGCATTATTCATCATAAACAATCGGAGTATCGAAACACGAAAGATGCTCCGGAAGGTGTTGATTGTAAATACATCTCACCTTTTCACACTCCGGATTGACCAGACTAATTTTCCACCTTTAGATTCCTGTCTCTCAAAAGATACCTCACCGTCTCACCATCCTCCTTCCCTTCTCTTAAGGAATGAAGAACAAACTTGACGACGTCATCAGTCAAGCCACACTCAGTGCCAGAGAGCTTGTTTACCATGCTTCAGCAGCAGCATGTTACCACCACTTTTTGCCTGTAATCTATCCCTGTCACTGTCTCTTCTGTCAGACTTCTCTCACAGATCGGCTTCGATTATTCCAGCCCGGTACCAACATTCATACACAAGAGACTCCATGAACGGTCTTCATCGCCTGTCAACAACATTGCTCTACCAAAGAAAACAAGAAAAACAAAAGTTAGTGCTATTTTTCTCTCTAGAATAATAGACATCGAGCAATGACGTTTTTCTTCTTTCCTTCTTTATTTGCCTTTCAGCGTCGAAGGGAGATAGAATTATATATTTTTTATTCTTCTTTCCCTCCCCATTTGCCGTTCAGCGTCGAGGGGAGATATAATTACATTTTTGCTTGTCATAAAGTGTGACTTTCCTTGTCTCCTGCTGTTGCCACCGGAGTCAGTTGATGTTCACGTGATATTTGTCTCATGATCAACTCCCCCCTCCCCTCATTTTCTATTCTCTAGACTCTTGCAATACGAAATGGATCTACCTCTTCCGTTTTTCTCGTTTTCTGCTTCAGCTCACATAAATAAAGTTGAATTTTCTAGTTGGAGACCGACTGTTTTATTACCACATAGTCATTTGTGTTCCGTTTTATATTTCATTAACAGGTCTCTTTTCAGTCTACATTTTCCTCTATTGGTCGTTATGACTTGTTTTGTGCTAATAGGGCCTGGTATATTCCCAAATAATTTCATTTGTTTCTGATGTGCTGCTTCAACTACTCTTATTTATATAAATTGTACAATAAATCGTTAACTGCTTCTTTTCTTGTAGCATTCGGTATTTTTCTAACGCAGCGTGTAGTGAAAGCAACAACATGTGACTGTAAGATCTAAAATCAACTGAAAGATCTAAGTTCCGTCTCCAAGATGGCGGATCTAGTCCACATCATCTCGATCGCTGCAAAAAGTGCATCCAGGGCCTGATTAATTTCGGTTCTCCGTTGCACTTTTCTGCGTTAAAGTCAAAATGATGATATACTTAATACATCTGTACCGCTAACTCGAGGTCGTAGGCCGATCAAGTGTTGTGAATTAGACCTTCCACCGTCTAGACTTGATCTGCGCTTTACGTCACATTGGTGCTGTTCATGGCCGTTGTTGGAATTCCTTGAACGCAAGTTATTTACATGTTACTCATTAATGTAAACTACTTCGTCAGCCGCAGTTTTGTCTCTTTGGGGAATTTGCTTCGTGTTTTGTTCGTCGTAGGCTGCTTACACTAGAGTAATTAGAAATCTAAAGGAAGCGAGATTGTATTCGGCATTGTTGTGTGTTAAGACATCGTAACGGTTCCCAAGACCGGCCGTGCGCTAATCTTACGGTCTGCTGTTTGATGTGCGACGGGGATAATTTGACGACTAACTGTGTGTCTATATGTTCGGAATTGGAGTCACAACGATGGCCTAACATCATCAAGTGCTACGACGATCATCATTTTTAAGAGGACGTGAATTACCGGTATATGGGGATAGGCGGCGGGAACAATTGAAGGCTATGCATGAAAAGTGTTCCTTGTTGCAGTTTCCTCATATTACAAGTCGCATGTCTGTGTTAGTCACCTCTAGTGCCTCGGGCAGATGGTGCTCGTAAACCGGGAGGGCCGACCATCTAACGGCAGAATCCCCCTACAGAAAAGATCATCTGCTGCCTTGCAGGTAGATTGGGGACAATCAAAGGCTAAGGAAAACAAACCTGAACAAAATGCTGGCTGAAATCGGATGCACTGGGCCACTGGCGCAGAACACAGTGCAACGTTTTAACAGGTATTTATGTGGAGTGGATCTAACAGGCTTAAACAGACAGCTGTCTTCGTGTGAGAGTCTGGAGTCCTACTCTGATTGAGTCCTGATCGCAGAGAGAGAGAGAGAGAGAGAGAGTGAGAGAGAGAGAGAGATCAACGAAAATAGAACTCTCTATCAGAGGTGCGGCTATTTCGGGGTTACAATTTGAGCTTAAAACAATGATGGGCCCAGCAGGCTGATGGTGTATTCCAACAAGATCTCAGTCAACAGAGCAACTGTAGGCTGATGGTGTATTCCACCAACAAGATCTCAGTCAACAGAGCAACTGTAGGCTGATGGTGTATTGCACCAACAAGATCTCAGTCAACAGAGCAACTGTAGGCTGATGGTGTATTACACCAACAAGATCTCAGTCAACAGAGCAACTGTAACAACAAACAAAAAGCCCAGCGTTATTTTACAATGCAGCTGGTATGACCATTTGGGAATTGTAACAGAAATTATTTCGCATTTCAATATTTTGGAAATGTTGCCGTGCCTTTAAAAACTAACTTAGTGTTTTTATGGCTGTCAACAATTTGTAAAGGAGGTCTTCCCTATCAGACTTGTTTACATGACGAGTGGCTACAGGTCTGAAGGTACGACATGCATCGATTTCTGCTTTAATTTGTGTCCTGTGATGAGCTATACTTGCTGTTTCGTGTGAACGCAGAAACAGATACAAAACGACACATCTACCATGTTCATAAACCTCTTTGATATGTTTCCACAGTGCAGTACAAATAGCCTGATAGACAGATAGCCAGATAGTCTGATAGCCAGATAGCCAGATAGCCAGATAGCTTCATAGCCTGATAGCCAGATAGCTTGATAGCCAGATAGCCTGATAGCCAGATAGCATGATAGCCAGGCTATGTCGGCGGTTGCGACTGGGTCTCCAAATCTCACTAGCAAGAAAGCACACATCAATGATACTAGGACACGGGTATTTCAGTAGAACTCGAGAAATCTGTGAAAGGTTGTAGAGAAAACAAAGAGATGCAAGCAAGCTGGAGGAAGATCGCAATGTTTAACTTCACAATGAGCACTTGGCATTAGACGAGACACAAACATGTTAAAGAGGGGAGGACGTGGTGCATCGTTCAAAGAAAAGGTACAAGGAAGCTGTCACTGTGATATCACGCTTATCCACCGCCTGTTATTGACTCCAACATAATGTCAACGTGCTGACTGTCACCAGCTCTAGACAGAATGTTTATTACATTTAGCGTCATAAAGTAAAGAGCCAAGTGGCGTATAGGGAATATGGTGTTAGTGACCGACCATACATTTTACAGACCTTCAGCACACGTTTTTTGGGGTAATGTGGTCGGTATTACGCCCGTGCCGCTTTACTTTCCCAGAAAAATATCCGGTACCCATTTAAGGATTGGTGAACCCGGAAGCCGTTGGTTGGGATCGAATTCAACCTCTTGTCCTTTGTAGTCCAGTTCATTTAGCGTCATCATCTCTGTGATTTTTCAAACGTGTATCTTCAAGTTAAGTCACATTGTCACATACATCGGAGCCGTTCGTTTATATTTGCCTTCAAATCTGTTGTTAATCTCTTAATGATCTTCTTCTCCAAAGTCTAAATCTGACAGTAAAGATAGCGTCGCTCTACCCATGTCTCTAAGTATAGATTGTGAGTGGCTCATTACTGCAACAACTGCTAATGAGAGAACTGTTAAGTCACACTAATTCGTCCAGCCATTGGTTACTTTCACAACAGTTTCAAGTAAACATTAGAAAACACATTTATAATTGTTCCTATTCTATTTGGAAATGTCCCATATTCTTTTGGGAAATGGTCCCTATTCTCTTGAGAAATGTCTCCTATTCTCTTTGGAAATGTCCCATATTCTCTTGGGAAATGTTCCATATTCTCTTTGGAAATGTTCCCTATTCTCTTGGGAAATGTCAGTAGTATACAAGGGTCCATTTGATTAGCATTTAGGCGCTAAATTAACAAAGATATATAGTAGGCGCGCGGCGCGCCTAATGTACCGTAGGCGCAGGGGGGAGTTAACCGTGACATTTCGTGTCGGGATGTTGACCTCTAGTCCCGGTGACCCCGGAAGTGCGCTGTTTATGTCTGGTGTGGCCTGGCTTTGGAGCTCTTGGTGTACTTGAGCGATAGTGATAGGTTAGTAGATTATACAACATCAATGAAAAACGATCAATATAAAACAGAAGATAAAAGATATATTTTATTCTTTTATTATCTCAATAGGTGTATAACATACAGTGGATATTATATAACATTACAAACATATTCAGTACATTGAGTAAATATATAGTACAAGGATAACAATTATTTATAGCTATGTAGTTGGGTGTCTGCTTAGCTCTATGTCATAAATGAAGCATAAGGGGTGAAACTGTTAGAGATTGCTGGGTAGTCTAAGCTGGTAGTGTAAAGAGTTAAATATCTAGAGGCGTAGTCGAGACGTTATCATCAGCTACCTTTCTTTTTATATAGAAATAGGAAAGAGCATTTCTTGTTTGACTATAGGAAAATATGGAATTATTTAAGACCTTGAAACCTACATTTTTCCCACCCTTGGCCTTTTGCGTGGCGAGAACCTCTAAAAACATATCTTTATCTAATTTGTTGTGTTGCTTGCTTAGCCCTTTACAACTGATTTTATCGTAATCCCCACTACAATGGTACGTCTTACTACATAAGCTAACAAGAGCTGTCCCTTCGTACTCTAGTTTAAAAAGCCCAGGCGTTCGTTTGGTGTACGCTTTAACACCCTTACAGTTTATACAGTCTGTCTTGCTAGTATGTTCATCGCAGCGATGGGTGTATGGAGGTCGCCTAGTGTGTAATAAGGGCTGTATAGGGGTAGGCTAGTATGTCGTGATGGGTGTACGGAGGTCGTCTAGTGTGTCATATTGGGTGTATAGAGGGCGTTTAGTGTGTCATGATGGTTGTATAGGGGTCGTCTAGTGTGTCATGATGGTTGTATAGGGGTCGTCTAGTGTGTCATGATGGTTGTATAGGGGTCGTCTAGTGTGCCGTGATGGGTGTACGGAGGTCGTCTAGTGTGTCATATTGGGTGTATAGAGGGCGTCTAGTGTGTCATGATGGTTGTATAGGGATCGTCTAGTGTGTCATGATGGTTGTATAGGGGTCGTCTAGTGTGTCATGCTGGTTGTATAGGGGTCGTCTAGTGTGTCATGCTGGTTGTATAGGGGTCGTCTAGTGTGCCATGATGGGTGCATGGAGGTCGGCTAGTATGTCATGATGGGTGTATGGAGGTCGTCTAGTGGGGTATGATGGTTGTATGGAGGTCGGCTAGTATGTCGTGATGGGTATATGGACGGCGTCTAGTGTGTCATGATGGTTGTATGGAGGTCGGCTAGTATGTCGTGATGGGTATATGGACGGCGTCTAGTGTGTCATGATGGGTGTATGGAGGTCGTCTACTGTGTCGTGAAGGGTGTATGGAGGTCATCTAGTGTGGTATGTGGGGTGTATGGAGGTCATCTAGTGTGATATAAGGCTGTATGCCGGGCGTCTAGTGTGACATGAGGCTGTATGGCGGTTAGCTGGTATATTATACTTTAATCAACCAATAAGAAAAATGAAGGAACATTACATTCAACATTACTTATCTTAACTACTTTACATCAATACAGTTGAATAACGTGTTATCGTTAAGTCTTACCATACTTTAAGAGAAAACATTCAAACTTACAGTATAAAATATAGTCTCAATCATCTACACTGAATATAACCTATTAGCGATAACCCTTAACATACTTTAAGAGAAAACAATCCAACTTACTGTGCAAAATATAGTCTCCGCTAGAATGAACAGTAACTTTCCTTGAATCAACCAAACTTAACACCGTCTAGTTTAAATATAGCCTGGTAAGAAATGAATAAATTAGCCAATCAGCGAGTGACTATGCCAACATCGACTGATATCGGGATTAACCAATCAGAGAAGAGTATTAGTATAGGAGGCGGGGCAAAGAAATGACCGACAGGTGGATTAACCAATCAGAGAAGCGCGTTACCCGAAGCGTAGGTAGTGGCTGTTGGGTCAGCAGTGGGGGAAAAATGTTGGGTGGTGGATTACTTGAACTCGTTTTGACCCCTGAGGCAATTCCAGAAGAGTTCTATGACCTCATTTTGACCGCTGAAGGCTTTAATACCGATGTTTTCCACTTCAACGAACGACATACATCATTAAAGGTGATTACTTCAGCTCTTAGACTTTGGAGTTCCATATCTTTATCACTTGATTGAATGACAGACAACAGTAAAGATGATCATTTCAGGTAAGAAAACTTAGTTCCAAACCCTAAAATTTCTACTCATAGTCACAAACTTTGATGCAAAACCCTAACAATTTAGTCCCAAAGTAATACTAGTTCGACACGACAGTCGTAAATGTTATATGCAAAGTCCAAAAGTTTGTCAAAAAGATAACCTAAACTCAAAATAGTTAGACACAAAGCCCAACAATTTATATGCAAAGTCCAAAAAGTTACTCCAAAAGACAACTAATGTAACACTTAACCCCAAAAGTTCGTCTCATAACCAAACAGTTGAACTCAAAAGCCTAAAAATTTAGTCCCAAAGTGATACTAGTTCGACACAAAAGTCGTAAATGTTATATGCAAAGTCCAAAAGTTTGTCAAAAAGACAACCTAAACTCAGAATAGTTAGACACAAAGCCCAACAATTTATATGCAAAGTCTAAAAAGTTACGCCAAAAGACAACTAATGTAACACTTAACCCCAAAATTTCGTCTCATAACCAAAAAGTTGAACTCAAAACTCTAAAAAACTTAGTCCCAAAGTGGTACTAGTTCACCACAAAAGGTGTAAATGTTATATTCAAATCCAAAAGTTTGTCAAAAAGACAACCCAAACTCAAAATAGTTAGACACAAAGCCCAACAATTTATATGCAAAGTCCAAAATGTTACTCCAAAAGACAACTAATATAACTCTTAAGCCCCAAATTTCGTCGCATAACCAGTTGAACTCAAAACCCTACAAAATTTAGACCGAAAGTCAAAATAGTTAGACACGAAAGACCAAATAGTTATATTCAAAGTCCAAAAGTTTGTCAAAAAGACAACCCAAACTCAAAAGTTTGTCAAAAAGACAACCCAAACTCAAAATAGTTAGACATGAAAGGTAAAAAAAAGGTATACTCAAAGTCCAAAATGTTACTTCAAAAGACAACTAATATAACAACAAGCCCCAAAACTTCGTCTCATAACCAAAAAGTTGAACTCAAAACCCTAAAAAAGTGTCCACTTATCAACCAAAGTCTTTAATACAGCTGAGAAAACCCTAATAAATAATTAAAATTTACTAAAAATGTTGCCCTTGATGATAGTTGCGACTGTGTCTAAATCATTATTGAAAATATTCATAGAACTCTAGTAAAAACCAAACACACTAAAACACCACATTGAAAGAATGAACTTAAAGTTCACGCCCTGTCACAACTCTGCTAAGAAAAGTACTGCAAAGCATGAAAGTTATGTCCCCTGCTATAACTCTACTAAACGAAAGTATTACCAAACACGTAGGTTACACTCCTGCCATAACCCACTAAGAAAAACAAGATTTTGCTTAAAATACCACATTTATGATTGTTACGCCCCTTGTCCCTTTATGAGGGGACGCCCATGAAACTGTTACAAATAGTAAATTTAACCTAGTGGCATACCCCAGATGTTATATTAGACATCCCCATAGCAAAAATTTACTTAAAAGTCACTTTTATGGTGGTTACGCCCCTTGACCCTTTATGAGGGGACGCCCATGAAACTGTTAGAAATAGTAAATTTACACTCTAGGGTTAATCCAAACTTTACATTAGACACCCCCATAGCAAAAATTTGCTTAAAAGTCACTTTTATGGTTGTTACTCCCCTTGAGCCTTTATGAGGGGACGCCCATGAAACTGTTAAAAATAGTAAATTTAACCTCTAGGCTTACCCCAAACTTTATATTTAGCATCCCCGTATCAAGAATTTACATAAAAACAACTTTTGAAATTACTACCCCTGTACCCATTTTTGGCGGTTACGCCCATGAAACTGTTAAAAATAGTAAATTTAACATATAGACATACCCCAAACTTTATATTAAGCATCCCCGTATCAAGAATTTACATAAAAACAACTTTTGAAATTACTACCCCTGTACCCATTTTTGGCGGTTACGCCCATGAAACTGTTAAAAATAGTAAATTTAACATATAGACATACCCCAAACTTTATATTAAGCATCCCCGTATCAAGAATTTACATAAAAACAACTTTTGAAATTACTACCCCTGTACCCATTTTTGGCGGTTACGCCCATGAAACTGTTAAAAATAGTCAATTTAACATCTAGACATACCACAAACTTTATTTTAGTCATCAACATAGCAAAATTTTACTAAAAAAACCACTTTTATGAGTGTTGCCCCTTGATCATTTTTGGCGGTTACGCCCATGAAACTGTTAAAAATAGTCAATTTAACACCTAGACATACCACAAACTTTATTTTAGTCATCCACATAGCAAAATTTTACTAAAAACCACTTTTATGAGTGTTGCCCCTTGATCATTTTTTGGCGGTTACGCCCATGAAACTGTTAAAAATAGTCAATTTAACATCTAGACATACCACAAACTTTATATTAAACATCCCCGTATCAAGAATTTCCATAAAAACAACTTTTGAAATTACTACCCCTGTACCCATTTTTGGCGGTTACGCCATGAAATCGATAAAAAATTGAAATTTAACCTATTGGTATACCTCAAACATAATATTTGACACGCCCATGTATCAAATTTACCTGAAAAATCAATCAAAAATTAGTAGTATACAATGTCAATTAGGATGCGTAAATGTACGGCCAGCCGCACCTAAATCCTTATATAAATAGTCTACCCGTACATGGAAGCACATTTTTTGGTGCGGTTTTTCCTTATATGAGAGTCTACCGTTTTTCCTTATAGTCTATCCATCCTAAGTGCCAATGTATACTACTAATTTTTGATTGATTTTTCAGGTAAATTTGATACATGGGCGTGTCAAATATTATGTTTGAGGTATACCAATAGGTTAAATTTCAATTTTTTATCGATTTCATGGGCGTAACCGCCAAAAATGGGTACAGGGGTAGTAATTTCAAAAGTTGTTTTTATGGAAATTCTTGATACGGGGATGTTTAATATAAAGTTTGTGGTATGTCTAGATGTTAAATTGACTATTTTTAACAGTTTCATGGGCGTAACCGCCAAAAAATGATCAAGGGGGCAACACTCATAAAAGTGGTTTTTTAGTAAAATTTTGCTATGTGGATGACTAAAATAAAGTTTGTGGTATGTCTAGGTGTTAAATTGACTATTTTTAACAGTTTCATGGGCGTAACCGCCAAAAATGATCAAGGGGGCAACACTCATAAAAGTGGTTTTTTAGTAAAATTTTGCTATGTTGATGACTAAAATAAAGTTTGTGGTATGTCTAGATGTTAAATTGACTATTTTTAACAGTTTCATGGGCGTAACCGCCAAAAATGGGTACAGGGGTAGTAATTTCAAAAGTTGTTTTTATGTAAATTCTTGATACGGGGATGCTTAATATAAAGTTTGGGGTATGTCTATATGTTAAATTTACTATTTTTAACAGTTTCATGGGCGTAACCGCCAAAAATGGGTACAGGGGTAGTAATTTCAAAAGTTGTTTTTATGTAAATTCTTGATACGGGGATGCTTAATATAAAGTTTGGGGTATGTCTATATGTTAAATTTACTATTTTTAACAGTTTCATGGGCGTAACCGCCAAAAATGGGTACAGGGGTAGTAATTTCAAAAGTTGTTTTTATGTAAATTCTTGATACGGGGATGCTAAATATAAAGTTTGGGGTAAGCCTAGAGGTTAAATTTACTATTTTTAACAGTTTCATGGGCGTCCCCTCATAAAGGCTCAAGGGGAGTAACAACCATAAAAGTGACTTTTAAGCAAATTTTTGCTATGGGGGTGTCTAATGTAAAGTTTGGATTAACCCTAGAGTGTAAATTTACTATTTCTAACAGTTTCATGGGCGTCCCCTCATAAAGGGTCAAGGGGCGTAACCACCATAAAAGTGACTTTTAAGTAAATTTTTGCTATGGGGATGTCTAATATAACATCTGGGGTATGCCACTAGGTTAAATTTACTATTTGTAACAGTTTCATGGGCGTCCCCTCATAAAGGGACAAGGGGCGTAACAATCATAAATGTGGTATTTTAAGCAAAATCTTGTTTTTCTTAGTGGGTTATGGCAGGAGTGTAACCTACGTGTTTGGTAATACTTTCGTTTAGTAGAGTTATAGCAGGGGACATAACTTTCATGCTTTGCAGTACTTTTCTTAGCAGAGTTGTGACAGGGGCGTGAACTTTAAGTTCATTCTTTCAATGTGGTGTTTTAGTGTGTTTGGTTTTTACTAGAGTTCTATGAATATTTTCAATAATGATTTAGACACAGTCGCAACTATCATCAAGGGCAACATTTTTAGTAAATTTTAATTATTTATTAGGGTTTTCTCAGCTGTATTAAAGACTTTGGTTGATAAGTGGACACTTTTTTAGGGTTTTGAGTTCAACTTTTTGGTTATGAGACGAAGTTTTGGGGCTTGTTGTTATATTAGTTGTCTTTTGAAGTAACATTTTGGACTTTGAGTATACCTTTTTTTTTACCTTTCATGTCTAACTATTTTGAGTTTGGGTTGTCTTTTTGACAAACTTTTGAGTTTGGGTTGTCTTTTTGACAAACTTTTGGACTTTGAATATAACTATTTGGTCTTTCGTGTCTAACTATTTTGACTTTCGGTCTAAATTTTGTAGGGTTTTGAGTTCAACTGGTTATGCGACGAAATTTGGGGCTTAAGAGTTATATTAGTTGTCTTTTGGAGTAACATTTTGGACTTTGCATATAAATTGTTGGGCTTTGTGTCTAACTATTTTGAGTTTGGGTTGTCTTTTTGACAAACTTTTGGATTTGAATATAACATTTACACCTTTTGTGGTGAACTAGTACCACTTTGGGACTAAGTTTTTTAGAGTTTTGAGTTCAACTTTTTGGTTATGAGACGAAATTTTGGGGTTAAGTGTTACATTAGTTGTCTTTTGGCGTAACTTTTTAGACTTTGCATATAAATTGTTGGGCTTTGTGTCTAACTATTCTGAGTTTAGGTTGTCTTTTTGACAAACTTTTGGACTTTGCATATAACATTTACGACTTTTGTGTCGAACTAGTATCACTTTGGGACTAAATTTTTAGGCTTTTGAGTTCAACTGTTTGGTTATGAGACGAACTTTTGGGGTTAAGTGTTACATTAGTTGTCTTTTGGAGTAACTTTTTGGACTTTGCATATAAATTGTTGGGCTTTGTGTCTAACTATTTTGAGTTTAGGTTATCTTTTTGACAAACTTTTGGACTTTGCATATAACATTTACGACTGTCGTGTCGAACTAGTATCACTTTGGGACTAAATTGTTAGGGTTTTGCATCAAAGTTTGTGACTATGAGTAGAAATTTTAGGGTTTGGAACTAAGTTTTCTTACCTGAAATGATCATCTTTACTGTTGTCTGTCATTCAATCAAGTGATAAAGATATGGAACTCCAAAGTCTAAGAGCTGAAGTAATCACCTTTAATGATGTATGTCGTTCGTTGAAGTGGAAAACATCGGTATTAAAGCCTTCAGCGGTCAAAATGAGGTCATAGAACTCTTCTGGAATTGCCTCAGGGGTCAAAACGAGTTCAAGTAATCCACCACCCAACATTTTTCCCCCACTGCTGACCCGACAGCCACTACCTACGCTTCGGCTAACGCGCTTCTCTGATTGGTTAATCCACCTGTCGGTCATTTCTTTGCCCCGCCTCCTATACTAATACTCTTCTCTGATTGGTTAATCCCGATATCAGTCGATGTTGGCATAGTCACTCGCTGATTGGCTAATTTATTCATTTCTTACCAGGCTATATTTAAACTAGACGGTGTTAAGTTTGGTTGATTCAAGGAAAGTTACTGTTCATTCTAGCGGAGACTATATTTTGCACAGTAAGTTGGATTGTTTTCTCTTAAAGTATGTTAAGGGTTATCGCTAATAGGTTATATTCAGTGTAGATGATTGAGACTATATTTTATACTGTAAGTTTGAATGTTTTCTCTTAAAGTATGGTAAGACTTAACGATAACACGTTATTCAACTGTATTGATGTAAAGTAGTTAAGATAAGTAATGTTGAATGTAATGTTCCTTCATTTTTCTTATTGGTTGATTAAAGTATAATATACAGCTAACCGCCATACAGCCCTCATGTCACACTAGACGCCCGGCATACAGCCTTATATCACACTAGATGACCTCCATACACCCCACATACCACACTAGATGACCTCCATACACCCCTCACGACACAGTAGACGACCTCCATACACCCATCATGACACACTAGACGCCGTCCATATACCCATCACGACATACTAGCCGACCTCCATACAACCATCATGACACACTAGACGCCGTCCATATACCCATCACGACATACTAGCCGACCTCCATACAACCATCATACCCCACTAGACGACCTCCATACACCCATCATGACATACTAGCCGACCTCCATGCACCCATCATGGCACACTAGACGACCCCTATACAACCAGCATGACACACTAGACGACCCCTATACAACCAGCATGACACACTAGACGACCCCTATACAACCATCATGACACACTAGACGATCCTATACAACCATCATGACACACTAGACGCCCTCTATACACCCAATATGACACACTAGACGACCTCCGTACACCCATCACGGCACACTAGACGACCCCTATACAACAATCATGACACACTAGACGACCCCTATACAACCATCATGACACACTAGACGACCCCTATACAACCATCATGACACACTAAACGCCCTCTATACACCCAATATGACACACTAGACGACCTCCGTACACCCATCACGACATACTAGCCGACCCCTATACAGCCCTTATTACACACTAGGCGACCTCCATACACCCATCGCTGCGATGAACATACTAGCAAGACAGACTGTATAAACTGTAAGGGTGTTAAAGCGTACACCAAACGAACGCCTGGGCTTTTTAAACTAGAGTACGAAGGGACAGCTCTTGTTAGCTTATGTAGTAAGACGTACCATTGTAGTGGGGATTACGATAAAATCAGTTGTAAAGGGCTAAGCAAGCAACACAACAAATTAGATAAAGATATGTTTTTAGAGGTTCTCGCCACGCAAAAGGCCAAGGGTGGGAAAAATGTAGGTTTCAAAGTCTTAAATAATTCCATATTTTCCTATAGTCAAACAAGAAATGCTCTTTCCTATTTCTATATAAAAAGAAAGGTAGCTGATGATAACGTCTCGACTACGCCTCTAGATATTTAACTCTTTACACTACCAGCTTAGACTACCCAGCAATCTCTAACAGTTTCACCCCTTATGCTTCATTTATGACATAGAGCTAAGCAGACACCCAACTACATAGCTATAAATAATTGTTATCCTTGTACTATATATTTACTCAATGTACTGAATATGTTTGTAATGTTATATAATATCCACTGTATGTTATACACCTATTGAGATAATAAAAGAATAAAATATATCTTTTATCTTCTGTTTTATATTGATCGTTTTTCATTGATGTTGTATAATCTACTAACCTATCACTATCGCTCAAGTACACCAAGAGCTCCAAAGCCAGGCCACACCAGACATAAACAGCGCACTTCCGGGGTCACCGGGACTAGAGGTCAACATCCCGACACGAAATGTCACGGTTAACTCCCCCCTGCGCCTACGGTACATTAGGCGCGCCGCGCGCCTACTATATATCTTTGTTAATTTAGCGCCTAAATGCTAATCAAATGGACCCTTGTATACTACTAATGTCCCCGATTCTCTTGGGAAATGTCCCGATTCTCTTGGGAAATGTCTCCGACTCTCTTAGGAAATGTCCCCGACTCTCTTGGGTAATGTCCCCGATTCTCTTGAGAAATGTCCCCGATTCTCTCTGATTTCTCCTTCAGTTTATCTGTGCTCGGAACTACAGCCGAGAATGATCAGATTTATGTGAAATTATCTCCCCTGTTCTGAGTGCAATTAAACTTTATTTTTGACAGTGAAATGTTTATCTATGAATTATTTCTTATGTTATTATACCTGATAGTTTCTTCTTTAACACAACTGGACGCATGTCAAAACCTCACGATTTAACGAGGACGTCTTTCAGTACAGCTTGCAAATATGACAACTGTGACAAATTGCAACTTAAGCGTTTCTTGTCATTGCTGGGTAATTTCTTAATTAGCAAATGGTCCAGAATAACTGGTTAACTGGTTGTTAACTGGTATATAACTGGTATTATTATATTATAATAATATGATGTTACTTCAATAACAGTAGTATGCAGGTGTGCTGTAATGGTGAAATTAAATTAAACAAAAACATAGAATAATATTTCCACTAATTGTACACCATCATCTAGTACCGGGCCTGCTGGCGTCGGTCATCATGTCTCTCCACAATTTTCGATCTTAACAGTTATTTATCATTTCTGTTGTTGACCTTCTGCCAACCCACTCTCCCAAGCCGTCCGGCATCTTTTCCCTCTGTTTCCCTCCATCTCTTCGCCCCCACCCCAATTCTCCCAGTTGTTACAAATATATTCCAGTTGTTCTCTTCTCATTACATGGCCAAAAATTGATGATTGTTTCTTCCTAATATTGGAAATTAGCTCTCTTTTTGCTTTGACCTCTCTCAGAACATCTTCATTACTCTTCTTAGCTGTCCATGGTATTCTCAACATTTTTCTGTAAACCACATTTCTACAGACTCCAGTAATTTTCTTGTCTGTTTTCCTATTGTCCATGATTCACATCCATATGTTAAGGCTGGCTCTACATAACATTTAAAAACTCTTTTTATTCTTTCTATTGTCAAAAATGGATTGCATAGTATCTTCCTCATTTTTTGGAAAGCTGCTTTTGCCTGAGCCATTCTGCATCTCACCTCTGTTGTACATCTTCCGTCTGAGGTTAACAAAGTTTCCAAATATTTAAATTCATTTATCTGTTTTAATATTGTTCCACTTGTCTTTATTTTGCACTGAGGTGATGTCTTTTTCTTTATTGTTACCATTACTTTTGTCCTTTTGCCACTAAGGCTGAGTCCTTTATTTTTGCTATCACTCACCACAATGTCTAACATTTCTTGTAACTCATTTTCACTCTTAGCGACTAAGACTGTATCATCAGCATACCTTAGATTATTTATATTATGACCTCCTAATCGTTCACTCAAATGTATCCAACACAACAGCAACGTAGCACGTTTACAAATATTCTCCTTTCTATTGTATCCATATTTACACAACTCTAGTGCATTTTATCACTCTACATGGACAATCAAAAAACGTCTATGATCTTTTGTATTGAAAATGGAAATATTTTAAAATTAAAAACAGTTTACAAATGTATCAGCTGATGATATGTTAAAAAAGAAATCTCTCTTCCCCCCCCCCCCCCCCCCACCAAATACAGAATCGATCAACGTGACAATGAACTAGCCTGTGATGTTATAAAACATGAACTTTTGCTTGTAATATATTCGTTTGTATTTTTATTTTAGCCATAACACAATCACGCCACTTACACTTTTTACTTGTACACCTTTCATAAAGCATCTTCATATGATGGTGAATTATTTGTTGTCGCGACTATCTGCGATCGTTGTTCTGTTTCTATTGTTGTCACGACTATCTGCACCCATTCTTCTTGTTATGTTGTTATTACAACAATCTGCGATCGTTGATCTGGTTCTGTTGTTGTTACGACTATCTGCGATCGTTGTTCTGGTTCTATTGTTGTCACGACTATCTGCGCTCGTTGTTCTGGTTCTATTGTTGTCACGACTATCTGCGATCGTTGTTCTGGTTCTATTGTTGTCACGACTATCTGCGCTCGTTGTTCTGGTTCTATTGTTGTCACGACTATCTGCGATCGTTGTTCTGGTTCTGTTGTTGTCACGACTATCTGCGCTCGTTGTTCTGGTTCTGTTGTTGTCACGACTATTTGCGTTCGTTGTTCTGGTTCTGTTGTTGTCACGACTATCTGTGATCGTTGTTCTGGTTCTGTTGTTGTCACGACTATCTGCGCTCGTTGTTCTGGTTCTATTGTTGTCACGACTATCTGCGCTCGTTGTTCTGGTTCTGTTGTTGTCACGACTATCTGCGCTCGTTGTTCTGGTTCTGTTGTTGTCACGACTATCTGCGCTCGTTGTTCTGGTTCTATTGTTGTCACGACTATCTGCGCTCGTTGTTCTGGTTCTGTTGTTGTCACGACTATCTGCGATCGTTCTTCTGGTTCTGTTGTTGTCACGACTATCTGCGCTCGTTGTTCTGGTTCTGTTGTTGTCACGACTATCTGCTCTCGTTGTTCTGGTTCTGTTGTTGTCACGACTATCTGCGATCGTTGTTCTGGTTCTGTTGTTGTCACGACTATCTGCGCTCGTTGTTCTGGTTCTGTTGTTGTCACGACTATCTGCGCTCGTTGTTCTGGTTCTGTTGTTGTCACGACTATCTGCGCTCGTTGTTCTGGTTCTGTTGTTGTCACGACTATCTGCGCTCGTTGTTCTGGTTCTGTTGTTGTCACGACTATCTGCGCTCGTTGTTCTGGTTCTGTTGTTGTCACGACTATCTGCGCTCGTTGTTCTGGTTCTGTTGTTGTCACGACTATCTGCTCTCGTTGTTCTGGTTCTGTGGTTGTCACGACTATCTGCGCTCGTTGTTCTGGTTCTGTTGTTGTCACGACAATCTGCGCTCGTTGTTCTGGTTCTTTTGTTGTCACGACTATCTGCGATCGTTGTTCTGGTTCTTTTGTTGTCACGACTATCTGCGCTCGTTGTTCTGGTACTATTGTTGTCACGACTATCTGCGCTCGTTGTTCTGGTTCTATTGTTGTCACGACTATCTGCGCTCGTTGTTCTGGTTCTATTGTTGTCACGACAATCTGCGCTCGTTGTTCTGGTTCTGTTGTTGTCACGACTATCTGCTCTCGTTCTTCTGGTTCTGTTGTTGTCACGACTATCTGCGCTCGTTGTTCTGGTTCTATTGTTGTCACGACTATCTGCGCTCGTTGTTCTGGTTCTGTTGTTGTCACGACTATCTGCTCTCGTTCTTCTGGTTCTGTTGTTGTCACGACTATCTGCGCTCGTTGTTCTGGTTCTGTTGTTGTCACGACTATTTGCGTTCGTTGTTCTGGTTCTGTTGTTGTCACGACTATCTGCGATCGTTGTTCTGGTTCTGTTGTTGTCACGACTATCTGCGCTCGTTGTTCT
Source organism: Megaustenia siamemsis (assembly GCA_032433765.1). Taxonomy (NCBI): domain Eukaryota; kingdom Metazoa; phylum Mollusca; class Gastropoda; order Stylommatophora; family Ariophantidae; genus Megaustenia; species Megaustenia siamemsis. The sequence continues at coordinate 53,641,132 of JAVIAB010000059.1, read as the reverse complement.
GGTACTGTTGTTGTTACGACTATCTACGCTCGTTGTTCTGGTTCTGTTGTTGTCACGACTATCTGTGATCGTTGTTCTGGTTCTGTTGTTGTCACGACTATCTGCGATCGTTGTTCTGGTTCTGTTGTTGTCACGACTATCTGCGCTCGTTGTTCTGGTTCTGTTGTTGTCACGACTATCTGCGCTCGTTGTTCTGGTTCTGTTGTTGTCACGACTATCTGCGATCGTTGTTCTGGTTCTATTGTTGTCACGACTATCTGCGATCGTTGTTTTGGTTCTATTGTTGTCACGACTATCTGCGATCGTTCTTCTGGTTCTGTTGTTGTCACGACTATCTGCGATCGTTGTTCTGGTTCTGTTGTTGTCACGACTATCTGCTCTCGTTGTTCTGGTTCTGTTGTTGTCACGACTATCTGCTCTCGTTGTTCTGGTTCTGTTGTTGTCACGACTATCTGCGCTCGTTGTTCTGGTTCTGTTGTTGTCACGACTATCTGCGCTCGTTGTTCTGGTTCTGTGGTTGTCACGACTATCTGCGCTCGTTGTTCTGGTTCTGTGGTTGTCACGACTATCTGCGCTCGTTGTTCTGGTTCTATTGTTGTTACGACTATCTACGCTCGTTGTTCTGGTTCTGTTGTTGTCACGACTATCTGCGCTCGTTGTTCTGGACTTCCGGTGTGTGACTGTGCTGCCAACACGATGCAATTTTCGATGGGAGTCTTCCTCTTCTATCCTTCCTCTGCTGCCGTGGCGTCGAGGGGAGTAATTTCAATGCCCGTAGTAAAAGAAATTCAAGCGTTCTTGTGTTATTTCGAAGAAGATGGATAGATGCAGTGACAGAGACATGTAACAACAAAGGAAAATCACTAAATTCAGACAGTTCGAGCAGCTCAAGAACAACAAGTGATATAAACCTCGACACCTTTTAGGTATCAGTGAAAAGAGAAAAGAAGAAGTTATGGTTCTTCTACCGCGCAGAATCGAAACAGAGCTCTCTTAAAAATGTTCTTTTGTTCGTCTTACGCCTTTTCATGACGTCAGATATATTTCCATCTCCTGAGAGACGTCCACTCGCCTATTGTTGCATCCGCCCGTTAAGGCGATAGTGCGACAGTAACCTCATTATGTAACCAAGCCGTTTCAATTGTTGTCTTTGAATGAAGCCTATAACTGGTCTTACTCTCATTCTTTTAGTCATACCTTCATTTCTTATTTTTGTTACTTATTGTCACTTTAACTTTTCTTAGAAAACGTCTCATTTCGGTAGATGTGGTCTTACATGTTTCTTTCTCTGTTCATGTTGTCCATGTTTGACTCAGGCAGTAAACATTTGGAAGCTTTAAATGCACATTGCTCTTTTTGTATCCTTCGCGTCAAGGTTATATATATATATATATATATATATATATATATATATATATATATCTTTTTTTTTTTTTTTTTTTTTTTATTTTGCTTTTATAATTGGTAACATTTGTACAATTATTTGAATTGCTTCGTTGCATTTGTTCTGAAAACTTCTCTCAATTTCCCCACTTCCTGTCACAATACTTCTCAAGTATTTCGACTTCTTTTTTTTTACACGTCTCAAGTCTTTGTTGCCAATGATAAATTGCTATTCCCTTCCCCCTTTTTCTGCTGAATGTCATGATCTGTCTTTTGCTCAGTAGTAGCTTTCATATTAACACTGAGGCGAGAGGCAAAACAGCAGGCATCAACTGCCTGACTGAGATTCAGCGGCTCGCCCAGAACAAAGCCGTGTGGCGAGATACAATGCGGGTCCAAATGCAAGGTCTCATGATAGCAAAGATCGTTCTACTTGGAGAGTCTACAATTTCTATCCTAGGTCCGTCTTTGGCTCGAAAGGACAATTAGTAGATAGACAAATATATTCTAAATATTATGTTTTTTTTCATGCGCTTTAAAATGTGTTCAGATGTTGTTGCAGCTCATTTAATGAATTTATTATTAAAACCTGGCCGTCTGCAAACAGTGATTCACCTAGTGTAGTTCTAACGCTAGGGTTGTGGTAAAGGTAAAGGTAAAGGTAAAGGTAAAGGTAAAGGTAAAGGTAAAGGTAAGCACGAGACTTGAATCGGCGTCTTAGCACGCTAGTTTTCATTCATATGTGCTCGGCTGCCTATCCAGAAGCGTTCGGAGACTTCTGGATAGTGTCGCTTCAAGCATCGTAACTAACGATGCGAGGTGGCATTCCTAACCTTCCCAGAGTACGACCCTGGTATCCATTTCTACCAGTGGCTGGGTCGACCGCGGGGGTAATATTGCACGAGCACAATTCACACTGCTTCTAGCAAGAGTCTAACACGGGTTGTCCGAACCACGGTAACTCAGTCGGGTTGTTTTCCCAACTAGGCTACCGAGGCCCCAACTCGCTAGGGGTTGCCAATATGTGGTTACGTTTCAGGGATACAAAAACGGAGTGAAAGTATAAATACCTGACTTCCATCTTGATGGTAAATGTCTTCACTAAACTACATTGGCACTTCTATGTTAGTTTATGCATTTCATTATGATAAATGTCACGGAGAGGTGGAGCAGGGTCTGGATGGTTCTGGTTCACCGATCCTGACGCAAACCATCAGCTGTGAGTCGCTGACAACTTTTAGATCTGGTGCTGTGAGGTGCACCTTCGCCTCCGGGTAGACATGTGATTTTATCATTTCAATATGTGGTTTATAAATTCACAAATTCACAATGCAGGAAGATCTTATTGTCTGTTGTTTGATGTTGCGACGGGCAGAATCCGACGACTGTGTTTCATATGATCGGTTGGAGTTTAAAACAATGTCCTAACATCATCAAGCGATACATATTTTTTTTTAAATATGATGATCAACATTTTCAGGAGGACGTGAACTTCCAGTCAATATGGTGGATAGGTGGCAGGAACCATTGAAGGCTATATCTGAAAAGTGTTCCTTGTTGCAGTTTCTTCATATTCCAAGTCCGACTTGTTGCAGGAGCTACCGAGTTAAGTGCTCTGTGCACACCGTGAGCTGTATGTTTCATCCGTTTTGATCATGTTTCGATATTCCGATTGTTTACGATGATGTCGTATGACAAGGAACAGTTGGCTGTGTTCACTTTCAGTGCGGTTTCGTCTTATGTCGTTTGGCGTGTGCTGAGACTACTATGATAGGGTCTACATCTACTTTCATTGTTTTGGGAGATGTGTTAGTAATTCAGATGATTCCACTGGCACGGACGGTTGAACAATTATGGCTTTTAATTCGTTTGTAGTGATACAGGGGCCTTCCATAACAATAACAATAACAATTATGGTAAATGTGAGTTTGCAATGATCAATCTGTATGTAGCACACAATTTTATCACTTTTTTTTCCGGTCTGGCTAATGCATACATTTCAATTATTAACTGACAGTTTTAGTGATATTACTGCACGAAAACTCTTGGGAAAGCTCTGGGGTATTTATGTGTATTGTGTACAACGACTACCAGTTTTGACATTCTCTAATATTGTTACTTTTACTTGTACTTCTGCATGTCTGATCGTTGCTGGTTTACACGAATTGTACACGATTTTTTTCATGACTTTTTGTTTGGTGTGTATTCGTGCTGTGATGTCTGGTTGAAGCCTGCAATGTTTACATTTCTGTCATCTGTACTAAAGAAAATTGCTGACTCATGTACTTTCTTCTTTCCTACTTCTTTCTTTCCTCATTTGCCTTTCAGTGTCGTAAGACGTATCATTTACTGTCTTTTGCTCTTTTGTTGGTCTCTGCTGCTGTTATGTTTCATTGTGTTTCTAATATTCCATAAATTCATCTCTATCGTTGTTGGTTTGAGTCTGGTGTTCTCGCAACGTTTATTAAAGACTCGTTGTGCTGTGTTTTGCATTTCTGCCCTATCGTGTGGCCAAATTATTGTATTTGTTATTTCTTTGTGTATTATATGGTAGGAATTATTCCTAGCTGTTTCCTCAGTTCTTCAATTATCATCGTATTACACAGGCAGTATCTAGTTTTCTTTATTCTGTGTTAGAATGTCTGCTCGAATCATGGCGTTTAGCTTTCTTTATTTTGTACTAAGTTGACTGGTTAACTCAAGCAGTGTTCAACTTTCTTTATTTTGTACTAAGTTGACTGGTTAACTTATGCAGTGTTCAACTTTCTTTATTTTGTACTAAGTTGACTGGTTAACTTATGCAGTGTTCAACTTTCTTTATTTTGTACTAAGTTGACTGGTTAACTCATGTAGTGTTCAACTTTCTTTATTTTGTACTAAGTTGACTGGTTAACTTATGCAGTGTTCAACTTTCTTTATTTTGTACTAAGTTGACTGGTTAACTTATGCAGTGTTCAACTTTCTTTATTTTGTACTAAGTTGACTGGTTAACTTATGAGGTGTTCAACTTTCTTGATTTTGTACTAAGTTGACTGGTCAACTTATGCAGTGCTCAACTTTCTTTATTTTGTACTAAGTTGACTGGTTAACTTATGCAGTGTTCAACTTTCTTTATTTTGTACTAAGTTGACTGGTCAACTTATGCAGTGTTCAACTTTCTTTATTTTGTACTAAGTTGACTGGTCAACTTATGCAGTGTTCAACTTTCTTTATTTTGTACTAAGTTGACTGGTCAACTCATGCAGTGTTCAACTTTCTTTATTTTGTACTAAGTTGACTGGTCAACTTATGCAGTGTTCAACTTTCTTTATTTTGTACTAAGTTGACTGGTCAACTTATGCAGTGTTCAACTTTCTTTATTTTGTACTAAGTTGACTGGTCAACTCATGCAGTGTTCAACTTTCTTTATTTTGTACTAAGTTGACTGGTTAACTCATGTAGTGTTCAACTTTATTTATTTTGTACTAAGTTGACTGGTTAACTCATGTAGTGTTCAACTTTATTTATTTTGTACTAAGTTGACTGGTTAACTCGTGCAGTGTTCAACTTTCTTTATTTTGTACTAAGTTGACTGGTCAACTCATGCAGTGTTCAACTTTCTTTATGTTGTACTAAGTTGACTGGTTAACTCATGTAGTGTTCAACTTTATTTATTTTGTACTAAGTTGACTGGTTAACTCATGTAGTGTTCAACTTTCTTTATTTTGTACTAAGTTGACTGGTTAACTCATGTAGTGTTCAACTTTCTTGATTTTGTACTAAGTTGACTGGTTAACTCTTTCAGTGTTCAACTTTCTTTATTTTGTACTAAGTTGACTGGTTAACTCATGCAGTGTTCAACTTTCTTTATTTTGTACTAAGTTGACTGCTTAACTCGTGCAGTGTTCAACTTTCTTTATTTTGTACTAAGTTGACTGGTTAACTCGTGCAGTGTTCAACTTTCTTTATTTTGTACTAAGTTGACTGGTTAACTCGTGCAGTGTTCAACTTTCTTTATTTTGTACTAAGTTGACTGGTTAACTCGTGCAGTGTTCAACTTTCTTTATTTTGTACTAAGTTGACTGGTTAACTCATGTAGTGTTCAACTTTATTTATTTGTCTATTGTTATTGGTAGACTTATACACTATCTTGTTTTATTCATTTTTTTGGCAGAACGTCTCGGTGACTCATACAGTGATAGAGGGGCTGGTTGACTCATACAGTGATAGAGGGACTGGTTGACTCATACAGTGATAGTGAGACTAGTTGATTCATACAGTGATAGACGGACTGGTTGACTCATACAGTGATAGAGGGACTGGTTGACTCATACAGTGATAGAGAGACTGGTTGATTCATACAGTGATAGAGGGACTGGTTGATTCATACAGTGATAGAGGGACTGGTTGATTCATACAGTGATAGAGGGACTGGTTGTTTCATACAGGGATATAAGGCCTGGTTGACTCATACAGTTATAGAGGGACTGATTGATTCATACAATGATAGAGGGACTGGTTGATTCATACAGTGATAGAGGGACTGGTTGATTCATACAGTGATATAAGGCCTGGTTGACTCATACAGTTATAGAGGGACTGATTGATTCATACAATGATAGAGGGACTGATTGATTCATACAGTGATAGAGGGACTGGTTGACTCATACAGTTATAGAGGGACTGATTGATTCATACAATGATAGAGAGACTGGTTGATTCATACAGTGATAGAGGGACTGGTTGATTCATACAGTGATAGAGGGACTGGTTGATTCATACAGTGATAGAGGGACTGGTTGTTTCATACAGTGATATAAGGCCTGGTTGACTCATACAGTTATAGAGGGACTGATTGATTCATACAATGATAGAGGGACTGGTTGATTCATACAGTGATAGAGGGACTGGTTGATTCATACAGTGATATAAGGCCTGGTTGACTCATACAGTTATAGAGGGACTGATTGATTCATACAATGATAGAGGGACTGATTGATTCATACAGTGACATAAGGCCTGGTTGACTCATACAGTGATAGAGGGACTGGTTGATGCATACAGTGATAGAGGGACTGATTGATTCATACAGTGATAGAGGGACTGGTTGACTCATACAGTGATAGAGGGACTGGTTGATTCATACAGTGATAGAGGGACTGGTTGACAAACATTGTCTCCAGTAGCAGTGGTAATTGCACTTAATGGAGATATTAAATAAGCTGATTAACAAATTAATTGTGTCAAAGTTAAAAATTATATCAACCTTGTCACGTGATCAACATGTGTTAGTTGACGCAATTTGTCTTTCGTATTCACAAAGTTTTTTTTTTAGACTGGCGAGTCTCCGGCGTTCATCCGGCCTGTAAAGATGGGTACCAGAGATTTAATTGGAATTAAAGTCGGCCTGGAGTGATGTATGCAGATATAGTGTTGAGTTAAAGAGGAGATTCGCCTTATGAGTTTGAGACGAGATTATATATATTTTTTTTCAAGATGACTTATGATGTTGTGCTGGACTTAGCACCATTCTACATAAATTATGAAAAGAAAATACACACAAGTTAAATTATTGTGTATGTGATAAAAATAGCAAAATGTTAGATCTTTTCAATATTCATGTATGGCGTAGAAACACTGACATTAGACAAGAAAACAGAACAGAAAATTGAAGCCTTTGAAATGTGGATTTAAATTAAGAATAGGTAGCATTGGATGGAAAGAAAAGAGAACAAATGTTGAAGCTTTAAAACAACTAACAATTAAAAGAGAACCACTAAATACAATTAGAATAAGACAAATAAGATTATTGGGGCATGTTAAAAGACACAACAGCCCACTGAAAGTAATATTGGAAGGGAAAATAGAAAGTAATAGAGGCAGACCAAGACTAACATGGACGAGTAACATCAAAAGATGGACAAATCAGCCTATTATAATCTGCACCATCAAAGCAACAGACAGCGGAATGGCGTCTCATTGTAGCCAACCTTCGATGCGGAGACGGCACTCAATGATGATGATGATGATGATGATGATGATGATGATGATGATGATGTATGTGATAAAGTGATAGTCACAAGAATTGTATCGACGTTTCTGCAGAACTTAGACAGTGTTAAGGCATCAGATATTGGCTTAGAAACTATAAAATCGCCCACTTACGATAAAGAATTTGATAAATTTGCAGGTGGCCGCACGATTGCTACATAGTAAACATTGTATTACCATGAATTGTCGCTCTAATTGGCTATAATAATCGCTGTAATGGCCTACAGTATTTGCAGTACTGGACTGTAGTAATAAATGGCTTTGCCTGTGGTAATTATTGCTTTGACCTGTAGTAATCGTTGCATTATCGTGTATTAATCACAATTGACCTGTAGTAATTAATGAATTGACTTGTGGTAATTAGTGCATTGACCTGTAGTAATTAGTGTATTTGACCTGTAGTAATTAGTGTATTGACCTGTAGTAATTAGTGTATTGACCTGTAGTAATTAGTGAATTGACCTGTAGTAATTAGTGTATTTGACCTGTAGTAATTAGTGTATTGACTTGTAGTAATTAGTGAATTGACTTGTAGTAATTAGTGTATTGACTAGTAGTATTTAGTGTATTTGACCTGTAGTAATTAGTGAATTGACTTGTAATAATTAGTGAATTGACCTGTAGTAATTAGTGTAATGACCTGTATTAATTAGTGAATTGACCTGTAGTAATTAGTGTATTGACCTGTATTAATTAGTGAATTGACCTGTAGTAATTAGTGTATTCTATCTATCTATCTATTGACCTTTAGAACCGTAGCCGGCCCATAGGGCGTAGACCAAGATACTCCTTCTCTTATCTGAATTTTTGTTCTAGCAGTTTTCTTTTAAAGATATTTCATCAAATCTCGCCATTTGTCTCTGTTCTGTGCAAGGAGCTCTATCTCATTGAGGGAGCCGAATCCTGCTACTCTTGCCTCTCTCATCAATGTTCTCAGTGTCTCTCTGGGTCTTCCTCTTTTCCTCTTACCTGTTGCTTCCCATATAAGGGCTTGCTTTGCTATTCGGTTAATATCTCTTCTCATCACATGTCCAACATATGACCATCATCTTTTCTTTATTACTGAATATATTAGTGGTTGATTGGCGATTTCTCTAATTTCCTCGTTTGTTTTGAATTCGTTCCACGCTATACCAAGTATTTTCCTTAGACACTTATTTTCGAATGCGTTCAACTTTGTTTCTATATCTCTTGTTGTTTTCCAGCTTTCACACGCATACGTTAGGGTTGATAGTACATTTGATTTTAATAGTCTAAGTTTAAAGAGTGTATTGACCTGTATTAATTAGTGAATTGATCTGTAGTAATTAGTATTATATTGTGTATTATATAACACCTGTTATACTTAGTGTATTGAAATGTATTAATTAGTGAATTGACATGTAGTAATTAGAGTGAAATCATCCGAATTAGCATCTCACCTCACTGAAGAATCCAAAACAAAGAAAGGCAGCAATGTATATGTGTTGTCTTGTATGTAGTAATTGTTGTATAGACATGTAGTATTCGCTACATTACTCTGTAGTAATTGTTGTATAGACCTGTAGTATTCGCTACATTACTCTGTAGTAATTGTTGTATAGACCTGTAGTATTCGCTACATTTCTCTGTAGTAATTGTTGTATAGACCTGTAGTATTCGCTACATTACTCTGTAGTCATTGTTGTATAGACCTGTAGTATTCGCTACATTACTCTGTAGTAATAGCTGTATTGGCCTGTATTGATCGCTGTATTGGCCTTTAGCAACCGCTGTATTGGTCTATAGTAAATTGTCCAATTAAAGGAAAGGATGTCCTATAAGATTAAATGCCGACGAAAGGTGAAGTATTAAACGTTTTCGTTCTAGGCTTCAGCACTAGTAAAGTAAAAGTAAAGAACCCTCGTCACGTCAAGTGGCGTATAGCGAATATGGAGTTAGTGACCATAATTTTTACAGACCTTCGGAATATGATTTATTGGGGTAATGTGGTCGGTATTACGCCAATGCCGCATTACTTTCCCAGAAAAAAATCTGGTACTCATTTAAGGCTGGGTGAACCTGGAAGCCGTCGATCAGGATCGAACCCGACATCTTGTCCTTTATAATCCAGTTCACTAACAAGCGATAACACAAAAGAGAAGGAAATAGACGAACCAGGAAACAACAGAAGAAAGGAAGAAATAAATGAAATACTATTTGCAGACGACCAAGTTCTGATACATGAAACAACTGAGGACCTACAAGAACATATTAACAGGCTAAACAACATTTGTAAACAATACAACATAAAGATCAACATAAGCAAAACCGAAGTAATGGCAATAGCGAGAAAGAAAGAAAAACTAGACATCATAATAGATAATACAACTTTGAAGCAAGTAGACAATTTTAAATATCTGGGTAGCACGTTAACACAAGACAATAACCAAGAGACAGAGATAGATGTAAGGTGTAACAAAGCATGCCAAGTTATAGGCCAAGTATCAACACTATTGAAAAACAAAGCAATAACTACGGAAGCAAAAAGGGCAATATACAAATCAATTTTTCTACCAACTCTGTGCTATCAGTGCCAGAATTGGACGCTGGACTCTAGAACAATAAGAAAGATAACGACCACTGAAATGAAATGTGTCAGAAAAATGACAGGAAACAGCTTAAGGGACAGAGTAAGAAACACTGACCTGGTGAAGAAACTCGAAAATGAACCAGCCATCGAATACATAAAGAAACAACAGATAAATTGGTTCGTCCACATAACAAGACAAAAAGAACTAACAATGACTCAAAGAGCCATAAACAAACGCTACGAAAACGCCAGATTAAGTGGAAGACCGAGAAAGAGATGGAGAAAGGGAATACTAGAGTCACTAGGAGGGATAACATCAGAAGAGGCCAACAGAAGAGCAAAGAATCGCAGATTGTTTCTACTCTCGACGCCAACGGCAATAGAGGAAGGATAGAAGAAGAAGAAGACTAACTATTGAACTATCGCACGCAGAACTTGTGTGGCAGAAAAAGATACCCGTCACTAGAACCTTCACAAAACATAGCCAGTCAGGTACTCATTTTTGTCTCTGTTGCGTGACAGGTTATGACTGAAACACGACAATTTATCCCGCGAGTCAGCACTAACCACTTCTCTAATGACGCTCAAAGCGTCATGAAGAAACTGTAAACCATCTTTTTATTCAAATCTATAGCTTTAATTGTATATTCGCTTAGAGCACGCTTGTCCGTACAATCATTGCCGCGACTGCTGAAGTGACCGAGGGTTAGGATGCACTTACAAGTGGTTGAGAAGTTCAAACATTGATAATACAACATGTAGGTTATTAAAGAAAGGCCACAATTTCCCTGGACGTACAAGTGAAACTTTCATGTTGTATAAATTGTCAATGATTTGACGTTATGAGTTTCGTACTACGACCAATAAGAAGCTACCATTGCGGACACGGTTTCTGCTTGTGTTTTTCCTGGTCTCTTTATTCATCATCATCAAGTACCGGGCCTGATGGCACAGGTGATCATACCTCTCCACAATTTCCGATCTCGACAGTTATTTATCATTTCTGTTGTTGACCTTCTGCCAAGCCATTCTCTTAAGCTGTCTGGTATTTTTTCTCTTTGCTTCCTTCTGTCTCTTCGTCCCTGAATTTTCCTAGTTTTTATAATATATTCCAACTGTTCCCTTCTCATTACATGGCCAACAAATGATGATTGTTTCTTCCTAATACTGGAAATTAACTGTCTTTTTGCTTTGGCCTCTTTCAGAACGTTTTCATTACTCTTCTTAGCTGTCCATGGTATTCTCAACATTGTTCTGTAAAACCACATTTCTACAGACTCCAGTGATATTCTTTTTGTTTTCCTATTGTCCATGATTCATATCCATATGTTAAGGCTAGCTCTACATAAAATTTAAGAACTCTTTTTTGTCTTTCTATTGTCAAAAATGGATTTTTCAATATCTTCCTCATTTTTTTGCCTGAGCAATTCTGCATCTCACCTCTGTTGTATATCTTCCATCTGAGGTTAACAAAGTTCCCAAATATTTAAATTCATTTACCTGTTTTAATATTGCTCCACTTGTCTTTATTTTGCACTGAGGTGATGTCTTTTTTTGTTGTTACCATTATTTCTGTTTTTCTGCTAATGAGGCTGAGTCCTTTATTTTTGCAAACCCATTTTATAAAAAATAAAGGCCGCTTTATTTGCAAGTCTTTGATATGGATTAACACAAAGTACACACTTGGGCCGTTCATGCCTTCACCATCAATAACTCTGACAGCCGTCCATCCATAATTAGCGCGATTGATGGGACTCGACCCACGACATTCGCAACTAAAACAAGCCCGAATAGAACTGGGATGAGCTGTCTATATGCAATCATGTTTGAGCACGTAACCATTGCAATTTAAATCTTCGAGAACTTCTGCAAACTAAATGTAATGCTTCCCGTCGGATTCTGCTCGCCATTGAGACTCTGTGGCCGTTTCAATAATTACACTGTGGGAGCCGTGCTTCCACTACATCAGCTGGCAACATCAACCACCAGCAGGCTATGAATATGAATGAAGCAGCCTTGGCAACAGCTATTTCTCCTTCCACATCGACCTGCGTCCTGAGCCGCTCCTTCAGAACAGGGCTTGTGTAGGTCTTGTAAAGACATCAGTCAGAGTGACGAAGTGATCTATAATCTTGACGGGCTCCTGTTTGCAGTTGATCAGCCTAGGTAAATGGCTAGAAAGGTCAAGAAATGCGTGAGTCTAATCTGTATGCACGAGCTCACAGCTTCAGCCAATTCACGTGACAGACTGAAGTCGCCATTATTTGTGTTCCGTCCATGTTAATGAATGGTCCGGGCTTCAGAATTTAACGCTACTGACTTCCGCCAGAGGGGAGCACATTTCCATAAATAGACGCGACAATGAACGTGAATTGTAAACAAGCGCAGAGTTGATGAAATGTTGATGTTTGCGTGTCATCTCGACAAACTGTTCTGGTATCAAAAGCTATCTTTCATCAAAAACACAGAATAATGTTTCATTTCACGGGCAAGAAGGAATGAGCTATAAAACAAAACGAAACAAAACGCTAGGCATTTTTGTTTGTTTAGAAAGCCGCAATGTTGAGAGAATGTGTGGAATATTTCTGTCCAATATCGAAGCTGTAGATTTGATTCTACTAGAATGACAACATTGTGTTTCAGTGATAATAATAACAGGTACTGAACAGCTTCAGTCAAGCTTTTAAATAGCTCTGAAGAAAGTTAAAGTCAGGCGCCACTGATTGTGAAGACCATCGTACTATTAGTCTCATGAGCTATATGATTAAAATATTACTAAGAATCATCATGAGACGTGTAAGGAACAAAATAAAATCAGAAATAAGTGAGGAATAATGTCGATTTGTGGAAGGAAAGGGCACCAATAATGCAATATACATCTTAAGAAAATTGATAGAAAGATCTATATATGTGCTTTATAGACTACACGAAAACATTTGACAAAGTAAAGCACGTGGAAATAATAAATATGCTGGAGAAATTAAACATTGATGGCAAGGATCTGCGAATCATAAAAAAACATGTACTGGCAACAAACAGCAGCTATACGAATTAGCAACCAAACAGGACAATTTCAATTTATAAAACAATGAATCAGACAAGGATGTGTTCTGTCACCGGATTTGTTTTCACTTTACAGCGAATATATTATGAGATCAATAGTAGACAAAAAGGAATTGAAGTCAACGGTCACAACATAAATAATTTGCGATATGCGAATGACACAGTCTTAATAGCAGAGACAGAGAATGAACTACAAGAAATGATAGACATAATAGTAAAAGAAAGCAACAAGAAAGGTCTCAGTTTGAATAATAAGAAAACAAGTAATGGTTATATCGAAGAAACAATCATCACCATCATGCAGCATACAAATAAACGAGACAAATGTGAAACAAGCGCAATGTTTCAAATACATGGGCACAATAATTACATCAGATGGGAGATGCACCACAGAAATAAAAAACAGATTAGCTCAGGCCAAAATAGCATTTCAGAAAATGAAAAATATCTTATGCAACAAATCTATGTCAATAAAATGAGAAAGAGAGTACATCGGTGCTATATAGAACCAATTCTGACCTATGGAAGCGAATCATGGACAGTAGACAAACAAATGAAAATACGATTACAGGCCACAGAGATGGGATTTCTCAGAAGAATGTTGAAAGTTCCCTGGACAGCTAAAAAGACCAATGAGGAAGTTCTCAAAGAGGCCAACACAAAAAGGGAGCTCTTAAAAAACATCAGAAAGAAACAATCAACATTTTTCGAGCACATCATGAGAAGAGGAAAGTTGGAATACTTGGCTACAACTGGCAAAATTAAAGGAAAGAGAGATCGCGGACGACTAAGAGAGAAAATACTGGATAGCTTGTTGTCATGGCATGGAAAACAGTCAACAACAGAACTGATACGATGCACTGTAGATAGAAGATTGTGGAAGGGCATGATCGCCTACGCCAACCGGTATTGTACATCATGATGATGAATTTTGTCTTCTCTCTTGTAATGGACGACTGATCGGCGGCTGAACAAGGCACTGTCGATTGTTATTGACACACGTAAAGTCTTGTTATTGGCAGAGAAGAATATATTTCAACGAGCTGATACGATATGAATGTTAAATAGAATACATGTTGGACTTTAAAAGAAGGTGTTTGAAATACATCGATCATATGTTGAGACAAAAAAACGATCATATGTTGAGACAAAAAATCGATCATATGTTGAGACAAAAAAAACGATCATATGTTGAGACAAAAAAAACGATCATATGTTGAGACTAAAAAACGATTATATGTTGAGACAAAAAAAACGATTATATGTTGAGACAAAAAAACGATCATATGTTGAGACAAAAAAAACGATCATATGTTGAGCACCAAAAAAAAACGATTATATGTTGAAAACAAAAAAAACGATCATATGTTGAAAACAAAAAAAAAACGATTATATATTGAGCACCAAAAAAAAACGATCATATGTTGATAACAAAAAACTATCATATGTTGATAACAAAAAAAAACGATCATATGTCGATAACAAAAAAACGATCATATGTTGAAAACAAAAAAAAAAACGATTATATGTTGAAAACAAAAAAAAAACGATCATATATTGAGTACAAAAAAACGATCATATATTGAGAACAAAAAAACGATCATATATTGAGAACAAAAAAACGATCATATATTGAGAACAAAAAACGATCATATATTGAGAACAAAAAAACGATCATATATTGAGAACAAAAAAACGATCATATATTGAGAACAAAAAAATGATCATATATTGAGAACAAAAAAATGATCATATATTGAGAACAAAAAAACGATCATATATTGAGAGCAAAAAAACGATCATATATTGAGAACAAAAAAATGATCATATATTGAGAACAAAAAAATGATCATATATTGAGAACAAAAAAACGATCATATATTGAGAGCAAAAAAACGATCATATTTTGAGAGCAAAAAAACGATCATATATTGAGAACAAAAAAACGATCATATTTTGAGAGCAAAAAAACGATCATATGTTGAAAACAAAAAAAAACGATCATATATTGAGAACAAAAAAACGATCATATATTGAGAGCAAAAAAACGATCATATATTGAGAGCAAAAAAACGATCATATATTGAGAACAAAAAAACGATCATATATTGAGAGCAAAAAAACGATCATATTTTGAGAGCAAAAAAACGATCATATATTGAGAACAAAAAAACGATCATATGTTGAAAACAAAAAAA
This sequence comes from Megaustenia siamemsis, assembly GCA_032433765.1. Lineage (NCBI taxonomy): Eukaryota > Metazoa > Mollusca > Gastropoda > Stylommatophora > Ariophantidae > Megaustenia > Megaustenia siamemsis. The sequence continues at coordinate 53,625,907 of JAVIAB010000059.1, read as the reverse complement.
GAACTATTACGGCATCTTCCCAGTTACTGAAATCTCCCGGGTGTGGGGGAGGGGGGCGTATTGTATAAAACCGGAGAATAAAGGCAGTTTGTCCAGTGCTGTCGTCGCGAGGTGTTCAGGTCTGAGTTATAATTTTCAATTTCTTCTGAGAATGAGACAAGAAAGACTTATCCGTCAGGCATTAACGTGAAAACCACCTGGTAAAAGAAAACAAGACAGTCCAAAGGGATTGCTCCGCAGAACAATTACTAGGGCAGGCTCAAGCATGGGGCTAGGAAATAACTAACATCTACAAGAACTAGTAACAGATCGCCACTCGTCAAGAACTAGTAACAGATCGCCACTCGTCAAGAACTAGTAACAGATCGCCACTCGTCAAGAACTAGTAACAGATCGCCACTCGTCAAAAACTTGTAACAGATCGCCACTCGTCAAGAACTTGTAACAGATCGCCACTCGTCAAGAACTAGTAACAGATCGCCACTCGTCAAGAACTTGTAACAGATCGCCACTCGTCAAGAACTAGTAACAGATCGCCACTCGTCAAGAACTAGTATCAGATCGCCACTCGTCAAGAACTTGTAACAGATCGCCACTCGTCAAGAACTAGTAACAGATCGCCACTCGTCAAGAACTAGCAACAGATCGCCACTCGTCAAGAACTTGTAACAGATCGCCACTCGTCAAGAACTAGTAACAGATCGCCACTCGTCAAGAACTAGTAACAGATCGCCACTCGTCAAGAACTAGCAACAGATCGCCACTCGTCAAGAACTAGTAACAGATCGCCACTCGTCAAGAACTAGTAACAGATCGCCGCTCGTCAAGAATTTGTAACAGATCGCCACTCGTCAAGAACTTGTAACAGATCGCCACTCGTCAAGAACTTGTAACAGATCGCCACTCGTCAAGAACTTGTAACAGATCGCCACTCGTCAAGAACTTGTAACAGATCGCCACTCGTCAAGAACCAGTAACAGATCGCCACTCGTCAAGAACTAGTAACAGATCGCCACTCGTCAAGAACTAGTAACAGATCGCCGCTCGTCAAGAATTTGTAACAGATCGCCACTCGTCAAGAACTTGTAACAGATCGCCACTCGTCAAGAATTTGTAACAGATCGCCACTCGTCAAGAACTTGTAACAGATCGCCACTCGTCAAGAATTTATAACAGATCGCCACTCGTCAAGAACTAGTAACAGATCGCCACTCGTCAAGAACTAGTAACAGATCGCCACTCGTCAAGAACTCTGACTTCCGGCTCATCTGCGTCTTTGGTCCGAGAGGAAATGGATGAATCAATTCTGTCTAATATCACAAATGTATTTGCTTTTGTAAGATAGTCATAGTGTGTCAAGTTTTAGTATTGTCTCAAATAAAGACTTCCTTTCTAGTATATTTGGAGCCGCGATAGCTCAGTGGTTAGTGATCTGGACTACAAAGGACTAGAGATCAGTTCGATCCTGATCGACGGCTTCAGGTTCACACAGTCTTAAATTGGTACCGGATTTTTTTCTGGAAAAGTAAAGCAGCACGGGCGTATTACTGACCACATTACACCAAAAATCATGTGCCGAAGATTTGTAAAAATTATGGTCACTAACACCATATTCCCTATAAGCCACTTGGCGTGACGGGGTTCTTTACCTTTCTACTTTTTCTAGTATATTCATCATCGAGTACCTTCTCCGCAACGAAGGTTGGCTACCATGGATCGCCATTCTACTCTGTTTCTTGCGTTGATGGTGCAGTCTGTCATAGATTGACTTGTCCATCTCCGCAACGAAGGTTGGCTACCATGGGTGACCATTCTACTTTGTTTCTTGCGTTGATGGTGCAGTCTGTCATAGATTGACTTGTCCATCTCCGCAACGAAGGTTGGCTACCATGGGTGGCCATTCTACTTTGTTTCTTGCGTTGATGGTGCAGTCTGTCATAGATTGACTTGTCCATCTCCGCAACGAAGGTTGGCTACCATGGGTGACCATTCTACTTTGTTTCTTGCTTTGATGGTGCAGTCTGTCATAGATTGACTTGTCCATCTCCGCAACGAAGGTTGGCTACCATGGGTGGCCATTCTACTTTGTTTCTTGCTTTGATGGTGCAGCCTGTCATAGATTGACTTGTCCATCTCCGCAACGAAGGTTGGCTACCATGGGTGGCCATTCTACTTTGTTTCTTGCTTTGATGGTGCAGTCTGTCATAGATTGACTTGTCCATCTCCGCAACGAAGGTTGGCTACCATGGTGGCCATTCTACTCTGTTTCTTGCTTTGATGGTGCAGTCTGTCATAGATTGACTTGTCCATCTCCGCAACGAAGGTTGGCTACCATGGATCGCCATTCTACTCTGTTTCTTGCGTTGATGGTGCAGCCTGTCATAGATTGACTTGTCCATCTCCGCAACGAAGGTTGGCTACCATGGGTGGCCATTCTACTTTGTTTCTTGCTTTGATGGTGCAGCCTGTCATAGATTGACTTGTCCATCTCCGCAACGAAGGTTGGCTACCATGGGTGGCCATTCTACTTTGTTTCTTGCTTTGATGGTGCAGCCTGTCATAGATTGACTTGTCCATCTCCACAACGAAGGTTGGCTACCATGGGTGGCCATTCTACTCTGTTTCTTGCTTTGATGGTGCAGCCTGTCATAGATTGACTTGTCCATCTCCGCAATGAAGGTTGGCTACCAAGGATCGCCATTCTACTCTGTTTCTTGCTTTGATGGTGCAGGATGTCATAGATTGACTTGTCCATCTCCGCAACGAAGGTTGGATACCATGGATCGCCATTCTACTCTGTTTCTTGCTTTGATGGTGCAGCCTGTCATAGATTGACTTGTCCATCTTTTGATGTTACTCGTCCATGTTAGTCTTGGTCTGCCTCTGCCTCTTTTACCTTGTATTTTCCCTTCCAATATTACTTTTAGTAGGCTGTTGTGTCTTTTAACATGCCCCAAAAATTTCATTTGTCTGGTCTTAATTGTATTTAGTAGTTCTCTTTTTATTTTCGGTTGTTTTAAAACTTCATCGTTTGTTATCTTTTCTTTCCATCCAATTCTACCTATTCTTCTATAATCCACATTCTAGTATATTAGTCTTTTTCAAAAGACTTGAATAAATATCCCAGTGTCAATACCTCAACCGTACGTACACATGTGATTATCTTTGTGACTGGGCGCTCCCTTCCTCAGATGCTTGTTTTTGTTCATAAATTACTTATTTCCTGGAGCTCAAGGGAAGGATTTGTCAGTTGCTGTGTTTTCTCAGATTAGTCATGCCCAAAGTGCTGGTATCAGACTGTCGAAATGGGATGTATTAATGAGGGTTATTTTCTGGGGACACTTTCAGACCGCCATTATTTCACTTGTGACGGGTCGTAAGGGGAGTGAGTGTTTGGGGTAATGTAAGAGAGAAGAAGTAGAAGCGGGGAGAAATAAAGAGAGTGATGAGGGGAGGAGGTAGGGACAATATAGGGTGGGGGAATGTGATGGGGGGAGGAGGTAGGGACAATATAGGGTGGGGGAATGTGATGGGGGGAGTGAAAAGGTGGGTTAGAAAAGAAATATAAGTTGGAGGATAAGAGGGACTGGTTAAAAAAGACAGTGATTGTAAGACGGAAAGAGAGGTGATTGTAAGACGGAAAGAGAGGTGATTGTAAGACGGAAAGAGAGGTGATTGTAAGACGGAAAGAGAGGTGATTGTAAGACGGAAAGAGAGGTGATTGTAAGACGGAAAGAGAGGTGATTGTAAGACGGAAAGAGAGGTGATTGTAAGACTGAAAGAGAGGTGATTGTAAGACGGAAAGAGAGGTGATTGTAAGACGGAAAGAGAGGTGATTGTAAGACGGAAAGAGAGGTGATTGTAAGGCGGAAAGAGAGGTGATTGTAAGACGGAAAGAGAGGTGATTGTAAGACGGAAAGAGAGGTGATTGAGATAGTGAGTAGCGGAGGAGAGAGAATGGGGAAGTTGCAAATGGAAGCCAATGATATGGGAGAGACGAAAAGATTGGAGGGCATCGAACACGGAGAGTGAGAATGATAATTAAGAAGAGATGAGAAAGAGTTGAAGAGTCATAAATAAGGAAGAGAGTGAAGGAGGTATGAATAAGGAGAGAATGAGAAAGGGGAGTTGTGATAAATGAGGAGACATTGAAAGAAAATGGAATAGTGAATGAGGAGTGAGAAAGGATTGAAGCGTGATTAATAAGTACAGTGAGAGAGAGAGAGATAGAGAGAGAGAGAGAGAGAGAGAAAGTAAATTAGAAGAAGCTAGTGAGTGAGATAGTGAGTGTGAATTATACAGAAATACAGAGGAGATTGAGATATGGGGAGAGTGAGATATGGAGATACGGTGAATACTGAGAGATGAAGATATGGAGCAGACATTCAGATAGAGATATGGATGAGACAGAGAGATATGGAGGAGACAGAGAGATATGGAGGAGACAGAGAGATATGGAGGAGACAGAGAGATATGGAGGAGACAGAGAGATATGGAGGAAACAGAGAGATATGGAGGAGACAAAGAGATATGGAGGAGACAAAGAGATATGGAGGAGACAAAGAGATATGGAGGAGACAGAGAGATATGGAGGAGACAGAGAGATATGGAGGAAACAGAGAGATATGGAGGAGACAAAGAGATATGGAGGAGACAGAGAGATATGGAGGAGACAAAGAGATATGGAGGAGACAGAGAGATATGGAGGAAACAGAGAGATATGGAGGAGACAAAGAGATATGGAGGAGACAGAGAGATATGGAGGAGACAAAGAGATATGGAGGAGACAGAGAGATATGGAGGAGACAGAGAGATATGGAGGAGACAGAGAGATATGGAGGAGACAGAGAGATATGGAGGAGACAGAGAGATATGGAGGAGACAGAGAGATATGGAGGAAACAGAGAGATATGGAGGAGACAAAGAGATATGGAGGAGACAGAGAGATATGGAGGAGACAAAGAGATATGGAGGAGACAGAGAGATATGGAGGAGACAAAGAGATATGGAGGAGACAGAGAGATATGGAGGAGACAAAGAGATATGGAGGAGACAAAGAGATATGGAGGTGACAAAGAGATATGGAGGAGACAAAGAGATATGGAGGAGACAAAGAGATATGGAGGAGACAAAGAGATATGGAGGAGACAGAGAGATATGGAGGAGACAAAGAGATATAGAGGAGACAGAGAGATATGGAGGAGACAGAAAAATATGGAGGAGACAAAGATATATGGAGGAGACAGAGAGAAATGGAGGAGACAGAGAGATATGGAGGAGACAGAGAGATATGGAGGAGACAGAGAGATATGGAGGAGACAGAGAGATATGGAAGAGACAAAGAGATATGGAGGAGACAGAGAGATATGGAGGAGACAGAGAGATATGGAGGAGACAAAGAGATATGGAGGAGACAAAGAGATATGGAAGAGACAGAGAGATAGAGATGTGGAGGAGACAGAGAGATGTAGGTGTGGAGGAGACAGAGATAGATATGGAAGAGACAGAGAAATATAGATGTGGAGGAGACAGAGAGATAGAGATATGGAGGAGACAGAGAGATGTAGGTGTGGAGGAGACAGAGATAGATATGGAAGAGACAGAGAAATATAGATGTGGAGGAGACAGAGAGATAGAGAAATGGAGGAGACAGAGAGAGATAGAGATATGGAAGAGATAGACATATGGAAGAGACAGAGAGAGATATGGAGGAGAAAGACAGAAATGGATATGGAGGAGACAGAGATAGATATGGAAGAGACAGAGAAATAGAGATGCGGAGAAGACAGAGAGATAGGGATATGGAAGAGATGGAGAGATAGGGATATGGAAGAGACAGAGAGATAGAGATGTGGAGGAGACAGAGAGATAGAGATGTGGAGGAGACAGAGAGATAGGGATATGGAAGAGACAGAGAGATAGAGATGTGGAGGAGACAGAGAGATAGAGATGTGGAGGAGACAGAGAGATAGGGATATGGAAGAGACAGAGAGGTAGGGATATGGAGGAGACAGAGATAGATATGGAAGAGACAGAGAAATAGAGATGTGGAGGAGACATAGAGATAGGGATATGGAAGAGACGGAGAGATAGGGATATGGAAGAGACAGTGAGATAGAGATGTGGAGGAGACAGAGAGATAGGGATATGGAAGAGACAGAGAGATAGGGATATGGAAGAGACAGAGAGATAGGGATATGGAAGAGACAGAGAGATAGGGATATTGAAGAGACAGAGAGATAGAGATATGATGGAGACAGAGAAATAGAGATATGGAAGAGACAGAGAGATAGGGATATGGAAGAGACAGAGAAATAGGGATATGGAAGAGACAGAGAGATAGAGATGTGGAGGAGACAGAGAGATAGAGATATGGAAGAGACAGAGAGATAGGGATATGGAAGAGACAGAGAGATAGGGATATGGAAGAGACAGAGAGATAGGGATATGGAAGAGACAGAGAGAGATTTGGATATGGAGGAGACAGAGAGATATGGATATTGAGGAGACAGAGAGATAGGGATATGGAGGAGACAGAGAGATAGGAATATTGAGGAGACAGAGAGATAGGGATATGGAAGAGACAGAGAGATAGGGATAAGGAAGAGACAGAGAGATATGGATATTTGAAGAGACAGAGAGGTATAGATATGGAGGAGACAGAGAGAGATTTGGATATGGAGGAGACAGAGAGATATGGATATTGAGGAGACAGAGAGATATGGATATTGAGGAGACAGAGAGATATGGATATGGAAGAGACAGAGAGATATGGATATGGAGGAGACAGAGATATATGGATATGGAGGAGACAGAGAGAGATATGGATATGGAGGAGACAGAGAGATATGGATATGGAGGAGACAGAGAGAGATATGGATATGGAGGAGACAGAGAGATATGGATATGGAGGAGACAGAGAGATATGGATATGGAGGAGACAGAGAGAGATATGGATATGGAGGAGACAGAGAGATATGGATATGGAGGAGACAGAGAGAGATATGGATATGGAGGAGACAGAGAGATATGGATATGGAGGAGACAGAGAGATATGGATATGGAGGAGACAGAGAGATATTGATATGGAGGAGACAGAGAGATATGGATATGGAGGAGACATAGAGATATGGATATGGAGGAGACAGAGAGATATGGATATGGAGGAGACAGAGAGACATATGGAGGAGACAGAGAGAGATATGGAGGAGACAGAGAGAGATATGGAGGAGACAGAGAAAGATATGGAGGAGACAGAGAGATATGGAGGAGACAGATAGAGATATGGAAGAGACAGAGAGATATGGAGCAGACAGAGAATTATGGAGGAGACAAAGAGATATGGAGGAGACAGAGAGATATGGAGGAGACAAAGATATATGGAGGAGACAGAGAGATATGGAGGAGACAAAGAGATATGGAGGAGACAGAGAGATATGGAGGAGACAGAGATATGGAGGAGACAGAGAGATATGGAGGAGACAGAGAGATATGGAGGAGACAAAGAGATATGGAGGAGACAGAGAGATATGGAGGAGACAGAGAGATATGGAGGAGACAAAGAGATATGGAGGAGACAGAGAGATATGGAGGAGACAGAGAGAGATATGGAGGAGACAGAGAGATATGGATATGTAGGAGACAGAGAGAGATATGGAGGAGACAGAGAAAGGTAAGGAGGATACAGAGAGATATGGAAGAGACAGATAGATATGGAGGAGACAGAGAGATATGGAGGAGACAAAGAGATATGGAGGAGACAGAGAGATATGGAGGAGACAGAGAGATATGGAGGAGACAAAGAGATATGGAGGAGACAGAGATATGGAGGAGACAGAGAGATATGGAGGAGACAGAGATATATGGAGGAGACAAAGAGATATGGAGGAGACAGAGAGATATGGAGGAGACAGAGAGATATGGAGGAGACAAAGAGATATGGAGGAGACAAAGAGATATGGAGGAGACAGAGAGATAGAGATGTGGAGGAGACAGAGTTAGATATGGAAGAGACAGAGAAATAGAGATGTGGAGGAGACAGAGAGATAGGTATATGGAAGAGACAGAGAGATAGAGATATGGAGGAGACAGAGAGAGATATGGAGGAGATAGAGAGATAGAGATATGGAAGAGATAGACATATGGAAGAGACAGAGAGAGATATGGAGGAGAAAGAGAGAAATAGAGATATGAAAGAGATAGACATGTGGAAGAGACAGAGAGAGATAGAGATATGGAAGAGATAGACATATGGAAGAGACAGAGAGATATGGAGGAGAAAGAGAGATATGGATATGGAGGAGACAGAGATAGATATGGAAGAGACAGAGAAATAGAGATGTGGAGGAGACAGATAGATAGGGATATGGAGGAGACAGAGAGACATATGGAGGAGACAGAGAGAGATATGTAGGAGACAGAGAGAGATATGGAGGAGACAGAGAAAGATATGGAGGAGACAGAGAGATATGGAGGAGACAGATAGAGATATGGAAGAGACAGAGAGATATGGAGCAGACAGAGAATTATGGAGGAGACAAAGAGATATGGAGGAGACAGAGAGATATGGAGGAGACAAAGATATATGGAGGAGACAGAGAGATATGGAGGAGACAAAGAGATATGGAGGAGACAGAGAGATATGGAGGAGACAGAGATATGGAGGAGACAGAGAGATATGGAGGAGACAGAGAGATATGGAGGAGACAAAGAGATATGGAGGAGACAGAGAGATATGGAGGAGACAGAGAGATATGGAGGAGACAAAGAGATATGGAGGAGACAGAGAGATATGGAGGAGACAGAGAGAGATATGGAGGAGACAGAGAGATATGGATATGTAGGAGACAGAGAGAGATATGGAGGAGACAGAGAAAGGTATGGAGGATACAGAGAGATATGGAAGAGACAGATAGATATGGAGGAGACAGAGAGATATGGAGGAGACAAAGAGATATGGAGGAGACAGAGAGATATGGAGGAGACAGAGAGATATGGAGGAGACAAAGAGATATGGAGGAGACAGAGATATGGAGGAGACAGAGAGATATGGAGGAGACAGAGAGATATGGAGGAGACAAAGAGATATGGAGGAGACAGAGAGATATGGAGGAGACAGAGAGATATGGAGGAGACAAGAGATATGGAGGAGACAAAGAGATATGGAGGAGACAGAGAGATAGAGATGTGGAGGAGACAGAGTTAGATATGGAAGAGACAGAGAAATAGAGATGTGGAGGAACAGGGAGATAGGTATATGGAAGAGACAGAGAGATAGAGATATGGAGGAGACAGAGAGAGATATGGAGGAGATAGAGAGATAGAGATATGGAAGAGATAGACATATGGAAGAGACAGAGAGAGATATGGAGGAGAAAGAGAGAAATAGAGATATGAAAGAGATAGACATGTGCAAGAGACAGAGAGAGATAGAGATATGGAAGAGATAGACATATGGAAGAGACAGAGAGATATGGAGGAGAAAGAGAGATATGGATATGGAGGAGACAGAGATAGATATGGAAGAGACAGAGAAATAGAGATGTGGAGGAGACAGATAGATAGGGATATGGAAGAGATGGAGAGATAGGGATATGGAAGAGACAGAGAGAAAGAGATGTGGAGGAGACAGAGAGATAGGGATATGGAAGAGACAGAGAGATAGAGATGTGGAGGAGACATAGAGATAGAGATGTGGAGGAGACAGAGAGATAGGGATATGGAAGAGACAGAGAGGTAGGGATATGGAGGAGACAGAGATATAGAGATGTGGAGGAGACGAGAGATAGGGATATGGAAGAGACAGAGAAATAGAGATGTGGAGGAGACGAGAGATAGGGATATGGAAGAGACAGAGAGATAGAGATGTGGAGGAGATACAGAGATAGGGATATGGAAGAAACAGAGAGATAGAGATGTGGAGGAGACACAGAGATAGGGATATGGAAGAGATAGAGAGATAGGGATGTGGAGGAGACACAGAGATAGGGATATGGAAGAGATAGAGAGATAGGGATGTGGAGGAGACACAGAGATAGGGATATGGAAGAGACAGAGAGGTAGGGATATGGAAGAGACAGAGAAATAGAGATGTGGAGGAGACGAGAGATAGGGATATGGAAGAGACAGAGAGATAGAGATGTGGAGGAGACACAGAGATAGGGATATGGAAGAGACAGAGAGATAGAGATGTGGAGGAGACAGAGAGATAGAGATATGGAAGAGATAGAGAGATAGGGATGTGGAGGAGACACAGAGATAGGGATATGGAAGAGACAGAGAGATAGAGATGTGGAGGAGACAGAGAGATAGAGATATGGAAGAGACAGAGAGATAGGGATGTGGAGGAGACAGAGAGATAGAGATATGGAAGAGACAGAGAGATAGGGATGTGGAGGAGACACAGAGATAGGGATATGGAAGAGACAGAGAGATAGAGATGTGGAGGAGACAGAGAGATAGAGATATGGAAGAGACAGAGAGATAGAGATGTGGAGGAGACACAGAGATAGGGATATGGAAGAGACAGAGAGATAGAGATGTGGAGGAGACAGAGAGATAGAGATATGGAAGAGACAGAGAGATAGGGATATGGAAGAGACAGAGAGATAGGGATATGGAAGAGACAGAGAGATAGGGATATGGAAGAGACAGAGAGATAGGGATATGGAAGAGACAGAGAGATAGGGATAAGGAAGAGACAGAGAGATAGAGATGTGGAAGTGACAGAGAGGTATAGATATGGAGGAGACAGAGAGAGATTTGGATATGGAGGAGACAGAGAGATATGGATATTTGAGGAGACAGAGAGATATGGATATGGAGGAGACAGAGAGATATGGATATGGAGGAGACAGAGAGAGATATGGATATGGAGGAGATAGAGAGATATGGATATGGAGGAGACAGAGAGATATGGATATGGAGGAGACAGAGAGATATGGATATTTGAGGAGACAGAGAGATATGGATATGGAGGAGACAGAGAGATATGGATATTTGAGGAGACAGAGAGATATGGATATGGAGGAGACAGAGAGATATGGATATGGAGGAGACAGAGAGATATGGATATGGAGGAGACAGAGAGATATGGATATGGAGGAGACAGAGAGATATGGATATGGAGGAGACAGAGAGATATGGATATGGAGGAGACAGAGAGAGATATGGATATGGAGAAGACAGAGAGATATGGATATGGAGGAGACAGAGAGAGATATGGATATGGAGGAGACAGAGAGATATGGATATGGAGGAGACAGAGAGATATGAATATGGAGTAGACAGAGAGATATGGATATGGAGGAGACAGAGAGATATTGATATGGAGGAGACAGAGAGATATTGATATGGAGGAGACAGAGAGGTATAGATATGGAGGAGACAGAGAGAGATATGGAGGAGACAGAGAGATATGGAGGAGACAGAGAGAGATATGGAGGAGACAGAGAGATATGGAGGAGACAGAGAGAGATATGGAGGAGACAGAGAGAGATATGGAGGAGACAGAGAGATATGGATATGGAGGAGACAGAGAGAGATATGGATATGGAGGAGACAGAGAGAGATATGGATATGGAGGAGACAGAGAGATATGGATATGGAAGAGACAGAGAGATATGGATATGGAGGAGACAGAGAGAGATATGGATATGGAGGAGACAGAGAGATAGAGATATGGAGGAGACAGAGAGATATGGATATGGAGGAGACAGAGAGATAGAGATATGGTGGATACAGAGAGATATGGATATGGAGGAGACATAGAGATATGGATATGGAGGAGACAGAGAGATAGAGATATGGAGGAGATAGAGAGATATGGATATGGAGGAGACAGAGAGATAGAGGTATGGAGGAGACAGAGAGATATGGATATGGAGGAGACAGAGAGATAGAGATATGGAGGAGACAAAGAGATAGGAATATGGAGGAGACAGAGAGATAGAGATATGGAAGAGACAAAGAGAAAGGAATATGGAGGAGACAGATAGATAGAGATATGGAGGAGACAAAGAGATAGGAATATGGAGGAGACAGAGAGATAGAGATATGGAGGAGACAAAGAAATAGGAATATGGAGGAGACAAAGAGATAGAGATATGGAAGAGACAAAGAGATAGAGATATGGAGGAGACAGAGAGATAGAGATATGGAAGAGACAAAGAGATAGAGATATGGAGGAGACAGAGAGATAGAGATATGGAAGAGACAAAGAGATAGATATATGGAGGAGACAGAGAGCTAGAGATATGGATGAGTCAGAGAGATAGAGATATGAAGGAGACAGAGAGATAGAGATATGGAGGAGACAGAGAGATATGATATGGAAGAGACAGAGAGATATGGAGGAGACAGAGGGATATGGATATGGAAGAGACATAGAGATAGTGATATGGAGAAGACAGAGATAAGGATATGGAAGAGACATAGAGATAGTGATATGGAGGAGACAGAGAGATAGAGATATGGGGGAGACAGGAAGTTAGGGATATGGAAGACACAGAGAGATAGGGATATGGAGGAGACAGAAAGATAAGGATATGGATTAATGGTTCAATGGTTGGATTGATGAATGGTGGATTGATGAATGGTTGGATTGTTGAATGGTTGGATTGATGAATGGTTGGATTGATGAATGGTTGAATGGATGAATGTTTGGATTGATGAATGGATGAATGGTTGGATGGATGAATGGTTGGATGGATGAATGGATGAATGGATGAATATATGTATGAATGAATTGTTGGATCGATGAATTGTTGGATGTATGAATGAATGGTTGGATGGATTAATTGCTGTATGGATGAATTGTTGGATGGATGAATGGTTGGATGGATGAATGGTTGGATGGATGAATGGTTGAATCGATGGATGGTTGATAGGATGAATGGTTAAATGGATGAATGGTTGATGGATGAATGGTTGGATGGATGAGTGGTTGGATGGATGAATGGTTGAATGGATGAATTGTTGGATATATGAATGGTTGAATGGATGAATGGTTGGATTGGTGAATGGTTGGATTGATGAATGGTTGGATGGATGAATGGTTGGATGGATGAATGGTTGGATGGATAAATTGTTGGATGTATGAATGGTTGGATGGATAAATTGTTGGATGTATGAATGGTTGAATGGATGAATTGTTGGATTGGTGAATAGTTGGATTGATGAATGATTGGATTGATGAATGGTTGGATGGATGAATGGTTGGATGGATAAATTGTTGGATGTATGAATGGTTGAATGGATGAATGGTTGGATTGATGAATGGTTGGATTGGTGAATGGTTGGATTGATGAATGGTTGGATGGATGAATGATTGGATGGATGAATTGTTGGGTGGATGAATGGGTGGATGGATGAATGGTTGGATTGATGAATGGGTGGATTGATAAATTGTTGGATGGATGAATGGTTGGATGGATGAATGGTTGGGTGGATGAATTGTTGGATGTATGAATGGTTGAATGGGTGGATTGATGAATGGTTGTATGGATGAATTGTTGGATGGATGAATGGTTAAATGGATCAATGGTTGAATTGATGAATGTATGAATGGTTGGATTGATGAAAGGTTGAATGGATGAATGGTTGGATTGATAAATGGTTGTATGGATGAATTGTTGGATGGATGAATGGTTAAATGGATGAATGGTTGAATTGATGAATTGTTGTTTGAATGAATTGGTGAATGGATGAATGGTTGAATGGATGAATGGTTGGATTGATGAATGTTTGTGTGGATGAATTGATGAATGGATGAATGGTTGAATGGATAAATAGTTGGATGGATGAATGGTTAAATGGATCAATGGTTGGATTGATGAATTGTTGTTTGGATGAATTGGTGAATGGATGAATGGTTGAATGGATGAATTGTTGGATTGATGAATGGTTGAATGGATGAATGGTTGGTTTAATGAATGGATTTTTGGATGAGTGGTTGGATTGATGAAGGGTTGTGTGGGTGAATTGTTTGATGGATGAATGGTTGAATGGATGAATGGTTGGATTGATGAATGGATGAATGGTTGGATTGATGAATGGTTGAATGGATGAATGTTTGGATTGATGAATGGATGAATGGTTGGATGGATGAATGGTTGGATGGATGAATGGATGAATGGATGAATAGATGTATGAATGAATTGTTGGATGGATGAATTGTTGGATGTATGAATGAATGGTTGGATGGATTAATTGTTGTATGGATGAATTGTTGGATGGATGAATGGTTGGATGGGTGAATGGTTGGATGGATGAATGGTTGAATCGATGGATGGTTGATTGGATGAATGGTTAAATGGATGAATGGTTGATGGATGAATGGTTGGATGGATGAATGGTTGGATGGATGAATGGTTGAATAGATGAATTGTTGGATGGATGAATGGTTGAATGGTTGGATGGATGATTTGATGGATGAATGATTGGTTGAATGGTTGGATGGATGAATGGTTGGATGGATGAATGGTTGAATGGTTGAATGGATGAATTGTTGGATGGATGAATGGTTGAATGGATGAATTGTTGGATGGATGAATGGTTGAATGGATGAATTGTTGGATGGATGAATGGTTGAATGGATGAATTGTTGGATGATGAACGATTGGATAGATGAATAGTTAGTTGGATGGATTAATGGTTAGATGGATGATTGGTTGGATGGATGAATGTTTGGATGGATGAATGGTTGGATGGATGAATGGTTGAATGGATGAATGTTTGAATGGATGAATGTTGAATGGATGAATGGTTGAATGGATGAATGGTTGGAAGGATGAATGGTTGGATGGATGAATTTTTGAATGGATGAATAAATTATTGAATGTTTGAATCAATGGATACATAGAAGGTGAACCGATAAATAAATAGTATGGATGCATGAAAAACATTGGGAGCCGCGATAGCTCAGTGGTTAGTGAACTGGACTACAGAGGACAAGAGGTAGGGTTCCATCCCAATCGACGGCTTCCGGTTCACCCAGCCTTTAATGGGTACCTGCTTTTTTTTCTGGGAAACTAAATCGGCACGGGCGTAATACCGACCACATTACCCCAAAAATCATGTGCCCAAGGTCTGTAAAATTAACGGTTACTAACACCATATTCCTTATACGCCACTTGGCGTGACGTGGGTACCTTACTTTTTTACTTTTTTTTTTTACATGAAAAACATTAATGGATAGATGGATGGATAGATGTTTCAAAGTATGGAATGTTTAGTAGATGAGTTGATGAAATGAAAGAACAACTGTCTATATATAGTTCAGGGAACGTGGATATAAAGAGTTGAAGTTATTCCCACAGGAATTTGTTGTCAAGCGCTGGACAGACTGAGATTTCTAATTTTGTGAATTGGAAATTTAAAAAAAACAAACAAAAAAAGTAGCATCCGAAAGAGGCGATCACGATACATGATGACATTAATAGATGTACGACCTTTACATGGGAGGGGACGGCCTGGCGCATGAGTGAGGACAGCTTTGGAGATGGCGTGTCAAGCGCGGAACGGGTCAAAGTCTCTGGGTAGTTAGTAGGAAATCATTACTGAGCTTAATATAGAGGTTGAGAAGTGTGGTCGCAATTGAGATTGGTAATAGAGATCATATTAGATGTTGGTAATAGAGATCATTTTAGAGGTTGGTAATAGAGATTATATTAGAAATTGGTAACAGAGATCATATTAGAGGTTGGTGATAGAGATCATTTTAGAGGTTGGTAATAGAGATCATATTAGAGGTTGGTAATAGAGATTATATTAGAAATTGGTAACAGAGATCATATTAGAGATTGGTAATAACCATCTTATTAGAGATTGGTAATAAAGATCATATTAGAGATTGGTAATAGAGATCATATTAGAGATTGGCAATAACCATCTTATTAGAGATTGGTAATAAAGATCATATTAGAAATTGGTAATAAAGATCATATTAGAGATTGGTAATAGAGATCATATTAGAGATTGGTAATAAAGATCATATTAGAAATTGGTAATAAAGATCATATTAGAGATTAGTAATAGAGATCATATTAGAGATTGGTAATAACCATCATATTAGAGATGGTAATAGAGATCATATTAGAGATTGGTAATAGAGATCATATTAGAGATTGGTAATAGAGATCATATTAGAGATTGGTAATAAAGATCATATTAGAGATTGGTAATAGAGATCATATTAGAGATTGGTAATAAAGATCATATTAGAGATTGGTAATAGAGATCATATTAGAGATTGGAAATAAAGATCATATTAGAGATTGGTAATAGAGATCATATTAGAGATTGGTAATAAAGATCATATTAGAGATTGGTAATAACCATCATATTAGAAATTGGTAATAGAGATCATATTAGAGATTGGTAATAGAGATCGTATTAGAGATTGGTAATAACCATCATATTAGAGATTGGTAATAGAGATCATATTAGAGATAGGTAATAGAGATCATATTAGAGATTGGTAATAACTATCATATTAGAGATTGGTAATAGAGATCATATTAGAGATTGGTAATAGAGATCATATTAGAGATTGGTAATAAAGATCATATTAGAGATTGGTAATAACCATCATATTAGAGATTGGTAATAGAGATCATATTAGAGATTGGTAATAGAGATTATATTAGAGATTGGTAATAACCATCATATTAGAGATTGGTAATAGAGATCATATTAGAGATTGGTAATAGAGATCATATTAGAGATTGGTAATAGAGATCATATTAAAGATTGGTAATAACCATCATATTAGAGATTGGTAATAGAGATCATATTAGAGATTGGTAATAGCGATCATATTAGAGATTGGCAATAACCATCATATTAGAGATTGGTAATAGAGATCATATTAGAGATTGGTAATAACCATCATATTAGAGATTGGTAAGAGAGATCATATTAGAGATTGGTAATAACCATCTTATTAGATATGTGTGATGAACCTACTGAGAAAGAACTTCATGATGTCATCCGCGACCTCTCAAGTGGAAAAGCTTCTGGTAATGACCACATCCCAGCCGAAATACTCAAGGAAAACCTTGAAACACTCCTGCCCCACCTCTACAAACTCCTTGTCCAATGCTGGAGAAGTGGCGATATACCCCAAGACATGAAAGATGCCAAGATTGTAAAGTTATACAAAAATAAGGGGGACAAGGGTGATTGCAACAATTATAGGGGTATATCCCTCCTGAGTATTACTGGAAAGGCATTCGCAAGATTTGTTTTTAAAACGCCAATTGGCGGAACGTATCCTGCCTAAGTCCCAGTGTGGGTTTAGAGCTGGACGGTCAACCGCGGATATGATTTTTTACTCTCCGCCAGTTGCAAGAAAAATGCATGGAACAAAGAAGACCTCTATTTATAGCCTTTGTTGATCTCACAAAGGCGTTTGACACAGTGAGAAGAGCAGGTCTATACAAGGTGTTGGAGAATGTTGGCTGCCCTCCTACATTACTTAAGCTGATCAAGTCGTTTCACAACAATATGTCTGCCATCATCGAGTTCGACGGTAGATCTTCCCAGCCCTTTGAGATGAACTGTGGAGTCAAACAAGGATGTGTCCTTGCCCCCACTCTATTCGGCATATTTTTCTCTGCCCTTCTACACAATGCGTTTGAAACCGTCTCTGGAGACATCTACATTCGCACAAGATCTGACGGCCCCTTATTTAATCTTGCATGTCTGAGGTCAAAATTAAAAAACAACTGAGACCCTAATCAATGAGCTTTTATTCGCTGATGATGCAGCACTGGTTGCTCACGATAAATCCATCCTGCAGTCAATGATCGACAATCTAGCTATATCATGCGAATAATTCTCCCTATCAATAAGTCTCCATAAGACTGCTTCAACAAGATATAGCCAGCCCCGCAGTTATATCATTAAATAACACCCGAATCGGAAAGACAGCTTCCACATTCGGTAAACTTAAAGATAGAGCATGGCGAACACCAATTTAATACTCAGGACTATAATTCAAATTTACCAAAGTTGTGTGCTTAGTACACTTCTATACGGATCAGAAACTTGGACTACCTATGCAGGGCATGAGAAAAGGTGAAACAATTTTCATGTACGTTGCCTTCGCGAGATTATGAACATCAAATGCCAGGACAAAGTAACTAACTCTAATGTCTTACAAGGAGCCAAACTCCAATATTACATGGCAACACTTAGGATTCGTAGACTAAGATGGCTGGGCCATGTAAGAAGAATGGCAAACAATCGTATTACCAAACAAATATTGTATGTAATAGAACTGAAGGACGGAAAGAGACAAAGGGCAGACCAGTGCTGAGATATAAGGATGTTTGCAGGGCTTCCTTGGGGACATTTTTTATCAGGAAAGAAACTGGGAAAATGTGGCTGCAGATCGTAGCACACGGAGAACAAACATAAAAAATGGCACAGCAACTTTCGAGACAGTGCTGATATCAAATTCAGAAGACAGAAGGCGCAAGAGAAAAGAGACCGCAAATACACTTTGCTCGTACTATGCATCGATCTGTGTGTCCAGGATTGACAAATTCAGCCACGAGAGAAGCTGTTCAGTAAAGCAGCACCCAGTATGAAACTATAATGCTTTACCAAACTACTGACTTATCATGATTGCTTGCTACCAACCGTCTGTCAAGACGATAAGAGCCATACAGATATTGGTAATAGAGACCATATTAGAGATTGGTAATAGAGATTTTATTTAAAAATGAGGAAGATACTATGCAATCCATTTTTGACAATAGAAACAAGAAAATGATTTCTTAAATGTTATGTAGAGCCAGTCTTAACATATGGATGTGACTCATGGACAATAGGACAACAGACAAGAAAATCACTGGAGTCTGTAGAAATGTGGTTTTACAGAGGAATGTTGAGAATACCATGAACAGCTAAGAAGAGTAATGAAAAAGTTCTGAAAGGGAAAAAACAAAAGAGAGCTAATTTCCAATATTAGGAAGAAATAATCATCATTTTTGGCCATGTAATGAGAAGAGAACAGCTGGAATATATTGTAACAACTGGGAAAATTGAGGGACGAAGAGATCGAGGGAAGCAAAGAGAAAAGATACCAGACAGTTTAAGAGAATGGCTTGGCAGAAGGTCAACAACAGAAATGATAAATAACTGTCGAGATCGAAAGTTGTGGAGAGACATGATCACCTACGCCAGCAGGCCCGGTACTTGATGATGATTAGAGATTGGTAATACAGATTATTTTACAAGTAAGTAATAGATAATCTCGTATATTAGAGATTAGTAATAGAGATTATATTAGATATTGTTAACTGGGATTATATAAGAGTTTGAAAACTATGATTTGTTTCAGAAAATTATCTTTCAGACATGGGTGCATAGTATATTATCTTGAGAGAAAGTAATCCTGTAGATATGAGTAGAATGTCTGATCTCTTGAGAGAAAGTAATCCTGTAGATATGATTATAATGTCTGATCTCTTGAGAGAAAGTAATCTTGTAGATATGAGTAGAAAGTGTGATCTCTTGAGAGAAAGCAATCTTGTAGATATGAGTAGAAAGTGTGATCTCTTGAGAGAAAGTAATCTTGTAGATATGAGTAGAAAGTCTGATCTCTTGAGAGAAAGTTATCTTGTAGATATGAGTAGAAAGTCTGATCTCTTGAGAGAAAGTAATCTTGTAGATATGAGTAGAAAGTGTGATCTCTTGAGAGAAAGTAATCTTGTAGATATGAGTAGAAAGTGTGATCTCTTGAGAGAAAGTAATCTTGTAGATATGAGTAGAAAGTCTGATCTCTTGAGAGAAAGCAATCTTGTAGATATGAGTAGAAAGTCTGATCTCTTGAGATAAAGTAATCTTGTAGATATGAGTAGAAAGTGTGATCTCTTGAGAGAAAGTAATCTTGTAGATATGAGTAGAAAGTCTGATCTCTTGAGAGAAAGGAATCTTGAAGATATGAGTAGAAAGTCTGATCTCTTGAGAGAAAGTTATCTTGTAGATATGAGTAGAAAGTCTGATCTCTTGAGAGAAAGTAATCTTGTAGATATGAGTAGAAAGTCTGATCTCTTGAGAGAAAGTAATCTTGTAGATATGAGTAGAAAGTCTGATCTCTTGAACGAAAGCAATCTTGTAGATATGAGTAGAAAGTCTGATCTCTTCAGAGAAAGTAATCTTGCATACACTGGTTGAAAGTTTCATCATCATCATGATGTGCCATATCGGTTGGCGTAGGCGATCATGTCCTTCCACAATCTTCTATCTACAGTGCATCGTATCAGTTCTGTTGCTGACTGTTTTCCATGCCATGACACCAAGCTATCCAGTATTTTCTCTCTTTGTCGTCCGCGATCTCTCTTTCCTTTTATTTTGCCTGCTGTAACCAAGTATTCCAACTTTCATCTTCTCATGATGTACCTAAAAAATGTTAATTGTTTCTTTCTGATGTTTTTTTAGGAGATCCCTCTTTGTGTTGGCCTCTTTGAGAATTTCTTCATTGGTCATTTTAGCTGTCCAGGGAACTTTCAACATTCTTCTGAGAAATCCCATCTCTGTGGCCTGTAATCGTATTTTCATTTGTTTGTCTACTGTCCATGATTCGCTTCCATAGGTCAGAATTGGTTCTATATAGCACCGATGAACTCTCTTTCTCACTTCAATTGATATAGATTTGTTGCATACAATATTTTTCATTTTCTGAAGTGCTATTTTGGCCTGAACTATTCTGAAACCTTTCTGTTCAAAGTTTACGTTTTTTAAATTAAATCTTCCTACATTTCCACCGCCTCTGTCTCCTTCCTGTGTATTACAGTTTCCTTAGGTGTCTTTGGTCTATTCACGTGAAAATAACCCAATAGCATTCCACTTCAACTCTAAGGACGAGCAGGGTAAGGTGGATGCACACGTTACTGGCCTGTTGTCATGTTCTTCCCAAAGCCTCCACTGATTCACATTAGAGAATTGTCTGATCGCCCGTTTGGGTTGCCTCACCCCACGGGGCATCAATGTACCCCTTTCTCACGGGTGGTCTATTACTCCTCTCTTTTCCCCCACCTACTCTCTCCTTTCTTCTTTCTTTCACTCCTATCTCTCTTCCGTTCCCCATGTGTTGTTCTCGTATTCTGAGGAAGGCCATATGTAGGCCGAAACGTCAGTATTTTGTTGTGTTCTTTTTTTTGTAAAGCTGCCACCATACCTTGTAGGAGTGTACATTATACCCAACTACTTACTCCTGCTACCAGCTGCCACCATACCTTGTAGGAGTGTACATTATACCCAACTACTTACTCCTGCTACCAGCTTTACCGCAACACTACAATATTTGCCTGTTATCCCCCCCCCCTTTCTAATAAAAACATTGTAGATACAAGGCATACCAGTCTGCCACGTTGTGATTTATCAAGTCTTCCAAGTTGTGATTGATCCAATCTTCCAAGCTGTGATTGATCCAATCTTCCATCTTATGATTGATCTAGTCTGCAACGTTGTGATTTATCAAGTCTTCCAAGCTGTGATTGATCCAATCTTCCAAGTTGTGATTGATCAAGTCTTCCAAGTTGTGATTGATGCAATCTTCCAAGTTGTGATTGATCTAGTCTGCCACGCAGTGATTGATCCAGTCTGCCACGTTGTGATTGATCAAATCTTCCAAGTTGTGATTGATCTAGTCTGCCACGTTGTGATTGATCCAGTCTGCTTTAAAGAGAAACAAACAAATAACTTTGGAATGTGAGAAAAAAGTGTTCGCCCCGACTGATTTATTGTGTTGAATTTATCATGCAGGCACAAAATGAAAGTTTTCACTGTGGCGTGTGGTTTCCTGTCAGTAAATAGGACAGATGTATCATAATCAGGCACGGCACACAGTTTCACGCTATCATGGCACATTCAATGTGGTCGTGGACGCCGATGAAGCTGTAATCGTCAGGTAAATGTGTGAACCATCACCGACCCACAGGATCATTCCATGCCCGCTTCCCATTCATGAAGTGTTGACAGACGTGATGTATAGCTACTCCTGGGACATTGCTGTCCTTGAACTTGGGATCAATAACCGCAGTTCTCGCTGGACGCACTGCCACAGTGGGAGGGGACATACTTACTTAGTTGGAGCCACCCCTAGCAGATGACTAGGCTCCAACTTGAAAATACAAGCCATTGTGTGTTCGTGTTAATTCTTCAAAGAATTATGTGTTTGAATATGAGCTTGATTATGTGTTTGAATATGTGTTTGATTATGTATTTGATTATATGTTTGAATATGTGTTTGAATATATGTTTGAATATGTGTTTAATTATGTGTTTGATTATATGTTTGATTATGTGTTTGGATATGTGTTTGATTATATGTTTGAATATATGTTTCATTATGTGTTTGATTATATGTTTCAATATATGTTTGAATATATATTTGAATATGTGTTTGATTATGTGTTTCATTATATGTTTGAATATGTGTTTGACTATATGTTTGAATATGTGTTTGAATATGTCTTTGATTATATGTTTGAATATGTGTTTGATTATATGTTTGAATATGTGTTTGAAAATGTGTTTGGATATGTGTTTGATTATATGTTTGAATATATGTTTCATTATGTGTTTGATTATATGTTTCAATATGTGTTTGAATATATATATGAATATGTGTTTGATTATGTGTTTCATTATATGTTTGAATATGTGTTTGACTATATGTTTGAATATGTGTTTGAATATGTCTTTGATTATATGTTTGAATATGTGTTTGATTATATGTTTGAATATGTGTTTGAATATGTGTTTGATTATGTGTTTGAATATATGTTTGAATATGTGTTTGAATATGTGTTTGAATATGTGTTTGAATATGTGTTTGAATATGTGTTTGAATATATGTTTGAATATGTGTTTGATTATGTGTTTGAATATATGTTGAATATGTGTTTGATTATGTGTTTGATTATATGTTTGAATATGTGTTTGAATATGTGTTTGATTATGTGTTTGATTATATGTTTGAATATGTGTTTGAATATGTGTTTGAATATGTGTTTGATTATGTGTTTGAATATGTGTTTGAATATGTGTTTGATTATATATTTGAATATGTGTTTGAATATGTGTTTGATTATATGTTTGAATATGTTTGAATATGTGTTTGAATATTCTATGTTTAAATATACACATTGCATCCCAAAGGTCAAAGTATGTAGAGAACTCACATAAAAGAAAACAGACTGTGGGTTGACTGTGATACAAACATGTCTGTGAGACACCCGTGAATTAATTCTCCGTGGAATATAAAGAGTGGGAAAAGCTGACAGGAGACTGTAACATATCATCATCACCGAGTGCCGCCTCCGCAACGAAGGTTGGCTACCATGGATCGCCATTCTACTCTGTTTCTTGCTTTGATGGTGCAGGTTGTCATAGATTGACTTTTACATCTTTTGATGTTACTCGTCCATGTTAGTCTTGGTCTGCCTCTGCCTCTTTTACCTTGTATTTTCCCTTCCAATATCACTTTTAGTAGGCTGTTGTGTCTTTTAACATGCCCCAAAAATTTCATTTGTCTTGTCTTAATTGTATTTAATAGTTCTCTTTTTATCTTTCAGTTGTTTTAAAACTTCATCGTTTGTTTTCTTTCCTTTCCATCAAATTCTACCTATTCTTCTATCAATCCACATTTCAAAGTGTTCAATTTTCTGTTCTGTTTTCTTGTTTAATATCCATGTTTCTGCACCATTCAGGAATATTGAGAAGATGTAATATTTTGCTATTCTTAGTTTCAGCTCTGCTGTTATTTGTTTTGTTGTTAGTATATTTTTCATAGCATTAAAATTACTTTTTGCCATGCTTATTATTTTAAGTAAGTAATATATGGAGAATAAATATAAGCAATGGCACTACATTATGAAATAAAAGTATTTCAAACATAGAAGCTAAAGACAATAATGAGGGACAAAAGATGTGAAACTCAAATACATACATGCCTTACACATTTCTAATGGAGAAACTTGGACACGATCTAAGAAAACAGAGATGAAACTTGAAGCTCATTGAATGGAGATTTATAGAAGAATGGGAGAAAAATAGTGGGCAGAGAGTAAAAAAAAAATGACGGTTTGAAACAGAACAGTTGAATGTGAAGAAAGAATGATCTCAAGTTAATTAAAAGAAAATCAATGACAATTTTAGAGGACATATAATGGTGTTGCCATTTGTAGAGGACGTATAATGGTGTTGCCATTTGTAGAGGATATATAATGGTGTTGCCATTTGTAGAGGACATATAATGGTTATGTTATTTGTAGATGACATATAATGGTGTTGCCATTTGTAGAGGATATACAATGGGAATGCCATTTGTAGAGGATATACAATGGCAATGCCATTTGTAGAGGATATACAATGGGAATGCCATTTGTAGAGGATATACAATGGGAATGCCATTTGTAGAGACATATGATGGGGATACCATTTGTAGAGGACATATGATGGGGATACCATTTGTAGAGGACATATGATGGTGATACCATTTGTAGAGGACTTATGATGGGGATACGATTTGTTGAGGACATATGATGGTGATACCATTTGTAGAGGACATATGATGGGGATACCATTTGTAGAGGACATATGATGGTGATACCATTTGTTGATGACATATGATGAGGATACCATTTGTAGAGGAACAATCGAAGGCATTATAACCGTGTTACTGTTTACTTATACCCGTTAATGATTTACTACCGGTACTGTTTACTTATACCCGTTAACGATATACTACCGGTAATGTTTACTTATACCCGTTAATGATTTACTACCGGTACTGTTTACTTATACCCGTTAATGATTTACTACCGGTACTGTTTACTTATACCCGTTAACGATATACTACCGATACTGTTTACTTATACCCGTTAATGATTTACTACCGGTACTGTTTACTTATACCCGTTAATGATTTACTACCGGTACTGTTTACTTATACCCGTTAACGATATACTACCGATACTGTTTACTTATACCCGTTAATGATTTACTACCGGTACTGTTTACTTATACCCGTTAACGATATACTACCGGTACTGTTTACTTATACCCGTTAACGATATACTACCGGTACTGTTTACTTATACCCGTTAATGATTTACTACCGGTACTGTTTACTTATACCCGTTAATGATTTACTACCGGTACTGTTTACTTATACCCGTTAATGATTTAATACCGGTACTGTTTACTTATACCCGTTAACGATATACTACCGGTACTGTTTACTTATACCCGTTAATGATTTACTACCGGTACTGTTTACTTATACCCGTTAACGATATACTACCGGTACTGTTTACTACTTCATTGTTGTTGAATCTACATGATAACGGTTGTTATCCTGAGCCATGCTTGAGGTGGCCCGTCTTCTTTAGTTCTGTATAACTTGATGCACTTTCACTTGCGCTCTTAGAAAACTGTCGTTGCGAACGGTGATCTGCCTCGATCGCACGTCTTCCAGTAGGCAACCTCGGATGTCTCAATGTTGGTGACTGGTTTGCTGTAATGTACTCAATGTACATCGGATCGTACTTCGTCTTGGGAATAGGACCGTTCTGCATTTGATTCTGAATTCTTCGACCTTCTGTGCCCGAGACAACTCCCAACTTCAATTAACCACCATGACAAGTAGATACGACTTGCTGGAATAAAGGTATTACTGCATACTGAAGTCTTTCATTAAAATGTCACATCAAGAGTATTGATCAACGTCAACAACTCCAGAGTATTCACACTATATACACAGCCAGCGGGTACACATTTCCTCTCTGCTATTCACGCATAAGGATCAGGAAAATCACAACTTCTACTTGACGATATCGCATCATGTGGTCACTCTC
Organism: Megaustenia siamemsis; assembly: GCA_032433765.1. NCBI lineage: Eukaryota > Metazoa > Mollusca > Gastropoda > Stylommatophora > Ariophantidae > Megaustenia > Megaustenia siamemsis. The sequence goes on along the minus strand of JAVIAB010000059.1, from coordinate 53,600,036 downwards.
TCTCTCTCAGCCTAACTAATAATGCTCCTAACCACAATTACACTTGACTTCTAGCCTCCTAACTAATTATCTCTGTTATGACTTCACTACTTCTTAAGTACAGAGAGATTTTCTTCTAACTAACTTCTAACTATCCATCAATAGCTATGCTGAGCTTGAGCTCACTGTCTCTTCAGGCTAATGCCTAACGGCATAGCCGACCTTAACTCATCACCTACATGTGAATGTTCTCGTGGAGAGCTTGTTTCTAACCCCTTGAAGGTGATTATATTCCCCGCCCTCTAACCAATCAAAACTCACTTCCTTATTGTCCCCTCCAATAGATTTCTACTACGTCATCCACTCACATCCCATGTTTATCACTATTTCCAGTCACAAGATTCCTGTTCTTCCTCTGAACACAGTTCTACTCGGATTTCTCGTGACCGTCCCCCCCCCCCTACTATGTTTTCCCACTCTCTCCAAACTGTCCCCTACTCTCCTTTTCTCCCCACGCCCTCACATTCACTAATACATCATCAACAGCCTTCATGCCACTAGTCATGCTCCCACAGTGGTCTCGATACAATGTAATGTTACCCTCACCAGCCTTCATGTCACTAGTCATGCGTCTACGATTCTCCGTACGTAATTTTGAGTCAAACTATCCAACTATTTTTCACTTGTCTTCCACAGTTGCACACCATCTCTGAATGCACCATTTTTTGGTATAATTTTTTAGTTGCGCCAACAAGTTTAAAATTTGCTTTAGGATAGGGCTGTTGCTGGGCTAATTAAGTACATTCACACGCGCGCTCTCTCTCTCTCTCTCTCTCTCTCTCTCTCTCTCTCTTGCAGCCACTCTTTGGATGTATGAGCTGTATGCATTGTGTCATTACCTGATCTGATCAACATAAAGGTCAGAAGGTGTCCCTTTTGTAAGTCGATGTATCTTTCTTTCGTGAGAATTCCTGTCTAAATACACAGTGAGATTGAGTGTCTTTTTTTACACCTCTCCCACAAAATGAAAATTGTGGGTATTCTTCTGGGCCTTTCACTGCCTCCTTTTTGATCGACTGAATTACCTTGTTTAATTGACTAGTAATTCTGTAAATAGTCAATTCAGGAATGTTCAAAGTTGAGAAATGTTGGAACTTGCTTGATTTCTTCGATTCTATAACCGTGAAATTAAACAAGCACTTTGAAAATATCAATTAGAAATGGCATGGCAGAAAGAGCAAAACATAACACAACGGGTCTTCAGCAAACGTTGTGAGAATACCAGATTCGAAAAAGTGGTCGACCACGAAAAAGATGGATGGGTGGAATATTAGAAGCACTGGGAAACATAACAGCAGCAGAGGCGAACAGAAGAGCAAAAGACTGCAAATTATATCTCCCCTCGACGCTGAAAGACAAATGAGGAAGGAAAGAAGAAGCAGAATAACTAGAAATGTTCGTCTGCGCCATTATCAAGGGACTCTACGCCTTTGCTCCACTGAGGTTGTATTTGCTGGAAATGTAGGGCTCATCATGCATATATAATTAGATATCGGCATAGTTTGCTCAGCAGTAAAAGTTTACATATATGCAAGATGTGCTCAATAATTGTATGCTCACATAGGCTTTCTTACAAACACTGACTCAATGATTGTTCAACAGTTCCACTTCATTTTAAAGCAATTATACCAGCTATAATTTATGAGCTATAAGTTATGATTAGAATAAAGATAAGACAATTGAAAGTCATCGTTATGATTATAATAAAGATAAGACAATTGGAAGTCATCGTTATGTTTATAATAAAGATAAGACAATTAGAAGTCATCGTTATGATTATAATATAGATAAGACAATCAGAAGTGCAGCATCAACCAATTAGAAATAATAAGACCATACCACAAGCATGAGAAACTCGCCAGTCTGGATGGCTGCTTCCATAGGAGAGACAAGTCTGTCTGGATGGCTGCTTCCATAGGAGAGACAAGTCTGTCTGGATGGCTGCTTCCATAGGAGAGACAAGTCTGTCTGGATGGCTGCTTCCATAGGAGAGACAAGTCTGTCTGGATGGCTACTTCCATAGGAGAGACAAGTCTGGATGTCTACTTCCATAGGAGAGACAAGTCTGTCTGGATGGCTGCTTCCATAGGAGAGACAAGTCTGGATGTCTACTTCCATAGGAGAGACAAGTCTGTCTGGATGGCTGCTTCCATAGGAGAGACAAGTCTGTCTGGATGGCTGCTTCCATAGGAGAGACAAGTCTGTCTTGATGGCTGCTTCCATAGGAGAGACGAGTCTGTCTGGATGGCTGCTTCCATAGAAGAGACAAGTCTGGATGGCTGCTTCCATAGGAGAGACAAGTCTGTCTTGATGGCTGCTTCCATAGGAGAGACAAGTCTGTCTGGATGGCTGCTTCCATAGAAGAGACAAGTCTGGATGGCTGCTTCCATAGGAGAGACAAGTCTGGATGGCTGCTTCCATAGGAGAGACAAGTCTGTCTGGATGGCTGCTTCCATAGGAGAGACAAGTCTGTCTGGATGGCTGCTTCCATAGGAGAGACAAGTCTGTCTGGATGTCTACTTCCATAGGAGAGACAAGTCTGGATGGCTGCTTCCATAGGAGAGACAAGTCTGTCTGGATGGCTGCTTCCATAGGAGAGATAAGTCTGTCTGGATGGCTGCTTCCATAGGAGAGACAAGTCAGTCTGGATGGCTGCTTCCATAGGAGAGACAAATCTGTCTGGATGGCTGCTTCCATAGGAGAGACAAGTCTGTCTGGATGGCTGCTTCCATAGGAGAGACAAGTCAGTCTGGATGGCTGCTTCCATAGGAGAGACAAATCTGTCTGGATGGCTGCTTCCATAGGAGAGACAAATCTGTCTGGATGGCTGCTTCCATAGGAGAGACAAGTCTGTCTGGATGGCTGCTTCTATAGGAAAGACAAATCTGTCTGGATGGCTGCTTCCATAGGAGAGACAAGTCTGTCTGGATGGCTGCTTCCATAGGAGAGACAAGTCAGTCTGGATGGCTGCTTCCATAGGAGAGACAAATCTGTCTGGATGGCTGCTTCCATAGGAGAGACAAATCTGTCTGGATGGCTGCTTCCATATGAGAGACAAGTCTGTCTGGATGGCTGCTTCCATAGGAGAGACAAGTCAGTCTGGATGGCTGCTTCCATAGGAGAGACAAGTCTGGATGGCTGCTTCCATAGGAGAGACAAGTCTGTCTGGATGGCTGCTTCCATAGGAGAGACAAGTCTGTCTTGATGGCTGCTTCCATAGGAGAGACAAGTCTGTCTGGATGGCTGCTTCCATAGGAGAGACAAGTCTGTCTGGATGGCTGCTTCCATAGGAGTGACAAGTCTGGATGGCTGCTTCCATAGGAGAGACAATTCTGTCTTGATGGCTGCTTCCATAGGAGAGACAAGTCTGGATGGCTGCTTCCATAGGAGAGACAAGTCTGGATGGCTGCTTCCATAGGAGAGACAAGTCTGGATGGCTGCTTCCATAGGAGAGACAAGTCTGTCTGGATGGCTGCTTCCATAGGAGAGACAAATCTGTCTGGATGGCTGCTTCCATAGGAGAGACAAGTCTGTCTGGATGGCTACTTCCATAGGAGAGACAAGTCTGTCTGGATGGCTGCTTCCATAGGAGAGACAAGTCTGTCTGGATGGCTACATCCATAGGCGAGACAAGTCTGTCTGGATGGCTGCTTCCATAGGAGAGACAAGTCTGTCTGGATGGCTGCTTCCATAGGAGAGACAAGTCTGTCTGGATGACTACTTCCATAGGCGAGACAAGTCTGTCTGGATGGCTGCTTCCATAGGAGAGATAAGTCTGTCTGGATGACTGCCTCCATAGGCGAGACAAGTCTGTCTGGATGGCTGCTTCCATAGGAGAGACAAGTCTGTCTGGATGGCTGCTTCCATAGGAGAGACAAGTCTGTCTGGATGGCTGCTTCCATAGGAGAGACAAATCTGTCTGGATGGCTGCTTCCATAGGAGAGACAAGTCTGTCTGGATGGCTGCTTCCATAGGAGAGACAAGTCAGTCTGGATGGCTGCTTCCATAGGAGAGACAAGTCTGGATGGCTGCTTCCATAGGAGAGACAAGTCTGTCTGGATGGCTGCTTCCATAGGAGAGACAAGTCTGTCTTGATGGCTGCTTCCATAGGAGAGACAAGTCTGTCTGGATGGCTGCTTCCATAGGAGTGACAAGTCTGGATGGCTGCTTCCATAGGAGAGACAAGTCTGTCTTGATGGCTGCTTCCATAGGAGAGACAAGTCTGGATGGCTGCTTCCATAGGAGAGACAAGTCTGGATGGCTGCTTCCATAGGAGAGACAAGTCTGGATGGCTGCTTCCATAGGAGAGACAAGTCTGTCTGGATGGCTGCTTCCATAGGAGAGACAAGTCAGTCTGGATGGCTGCTTCCATAGGAGAGACAAGTCTGTCTGGATGGCTGCTTCCATAGGAGAGACAAGTCTGTCTGGATGGCTGCTTCCATAGGAGAGACAAGTCTGTCTTGATGGCTGCTTCCATAGGAGAGACGAGTCTGTCTGGATGGCTGCTTCCATAGAAGAGACAAGTCTGGATGGCTGCTTCCATAGGAGAGACAAGTCTGTCTGGATGGCTGCTTCCATAGGAGAGACAAGTCTGTCTGGATGGCTGCTTCCATAGAAGAGACAAGTCTGGATGGCTGCTTCCATAGGAGAGACAAGTCTGGATGGCTGCTTCCATAGGAGAGACAAGTCTGTCTGGATGGCTGCTTCCATAGGAGAGACAAGTCTGTCTGGATGGCTGCTTCCATAGGAGAGACAAGTCTGTCTGGATGTCTACTTCCATAGGAGAGACAAGTCTGGATGGCTGCTTCCATAGGAGAGACAAGTCTGTCTGGATGGCTGCTTCCATAGGAGAGACAAGTCTGTCTGGATGGCTACATCCATAGGCGAGACAAGTCTGTCTGGATGGCTGCTTCCATAGGAGAGACAAGTCTGTCTGGATGGCTGCTTCCATAGGAGAGACAAGTGTGTCTGGATGACTACTTCCATAGGCGAGACAAGTCTGTCTGGATGGCTGCTTCCATAGGAGAGATAAGTCTGTCTGGATGACTACCTCCATAGGCGAGACAAGTCTGTCTGGATGGCTGCTTCCATAGGAGAGACAAGTCTGTCTGGATGGCTGCTTCCATAGGAGAGACAAGTCTGTCTGGATGACTGCTTCCATAGGAGAGATAAGTCTGTCTGGATGGCTGCTTCCATAGGAGAGACAAGTCTGTCTGGATGGCTGCTTCCATAGGAGAGACAAGTCTGTCTGGATGGCTGCTTCCATAGGAGAGATAACTGTTATTCTCCTTCAAATTTTGATGAGAATGAATGCATAAATCGAATATGTTTTTCCTTTTTAACTGAGAGAAAGAAAAATTAATTAATATACAAAAAAAAAAAAAAAAAGATTTATATAAGAAACTGCAAAAATTACATGCGAAATCGATAATACAGGAGAAATTTGATATGAATTTAAAGAAAACGATATGAATAGGGTAAAGGGGAAGTAAGGAAATAAGCAGAGATAGATACACGCACGGACACACACACACAGATACACACACACAGACACACACACATGGCATAAAGACTGGAGAAGGGAAGTAGACGCTTAGATGTGTTTGTCATCACATCTGTCGATATGGGGTCTCTTCTCTTGTTGTTCAGTTAATTACATGTACCGCTTTTGTTCTAGCTAATTACATGTACCGCTTTTGTTCTAGTTAATTACATGTACCGCTTTTGTTCTAGTTAATTACATGTACCGCTTTTGTTCTAGTTAATTACATGCACCGCTTTTGTTCTAGTTAATTACATGCACCGCTTTTGTTCTAGTTAATTACATGCACCGCTTTTGTTCTAGCTTATTACATGCACCGCTTTTGTTCTAGCTAATTACATGTACCGCTTTTGTTCTAGTTAATTACATGTACCGCTTTTGTTCCAGCTAATTACATGCACCGCTTTTGTTCTAGCTAATTACATGCACCGCTTTTGTTCCAGTTTATTACATGCACAAATAGTTTGGCCACGTGACAAGGCAGAAAGATCACAACACAACACAACGTGCCTTCAACAAACGTTGTGAGATACCAGACCCAAAGGTCGACCAAGAAAAAGATGGGTCGATGGAATATTAGAAGCACTAGGAAACATAACAGCAGCAAAGGCGAAAAGAAGAGCAAAAGACCACAAATTATATCTCCCCTCGACGCTGATGAGGAAGGAAAGAAGAAGCAAAAAAATTACATACACCACTTTTGTTTTAATTAATTACATGCACCGCTTTTGTTCTAGTTAATTACATGTACCGCTTTTGTTCTAGTTAATTACATGCACCACTTTTGTTCTAGTTAATTACAAGTACCGTTTTTGTTCTAGTTAATTACAAGTACCGCTTTTGTTCTAGTTAATTACAAGTACCGTTTTTGTTCTAGTTAATTACATGCACCACTTTTGTTCTAGTTAATTACATGTACCGCTTTTGTTCTAGTTAATTACATACATCACTTCTGTTCTAGTTAATTACATGCTCCACTTTTGTTCTAGTTAATTACATGCAACGGTTTTGTTCTAGTTAATTACATACACCGCTTTTGTTCTAGGGCGTAATACTGACCATATTACCCCAAAAATCATGCGCTGAAGGTCTGTAAAATATATGATCACTAACACCATATTCCCTATACGCCACTTGGCGTGACAGGGGCTCTTGTGTGTTGTGGCTTTTGTTCTAGTTAATTACATACACCACTTTTGTTCTAGTTAATTACATACACCGCTTTTGTTCTAGTTAATTACATACACCACTTTGTTCATATTGATTACATATACATTAATGATTAATTTTGTTTTACATACACCCTTGTTGTTTTAACTGATTACATACATATTGTTGAATTACTAGATCACATACACTCTTGTTAAAGTTGATCACATACACTCTTGTTAAAGTTGATCACATACATTCTTGTTAAAGTTGATCACATACACGCTTGTTAAAGTTGATCACATACACTCTTGTTAAAGTTGATCACATACATTCTTGTTAAAGTTGATCACATACATTCTTGTTAAAGTTGATCACATACACTCTCTTAACGATAGCTGCAGATAGCACAATCATGACTGAGGTCAGTAGGACAGATTTAAAGTCGCTTGACCTCCAGCAGCTGATGAGACTCGGTCGATCCAACAGAACTCAGCGACATCATCCGACACCACAGGATGCAAATGACATTTTTTGAACGTTCATTCGAAAATAGAAGTTCAAGTGAAATTGTAAGCCTAGAGCTACACTGCTGGCAATCACCAACTAATGCTAGAGCCTGCAGATAGTTTTTTTTTTTTCTTTTGGGCGGTATTTCCGCAGCAAACATGTCATATTTAAATGCTCGATTCGTTGTCTGCTCTTCTGTTTGTGCCATTCTCGTTCAGTGACCACAGCAGACGCTCATTTTGAGTGTTCTCACATTCTGAATAAACAAAAGACCTGACCGATGTCACAAATCTCGTAGCCCCGATCCACTAGCTGGTGTCACTCTCAGTTTAAGTGTTGCTAGCCAGTAGCCACTCAAGGTCTAGAGATTGCTTATGGCTTTTATTTAAACTGCAGGACAACAGTTAGGAAAGGTCACTCTGGCACTTAAGGGAGCTAGAAGTGGTCAGCAGCTGACCTGGGGTCATCAATGTTTAACTCCCTCTCTTGCAGGAACAGGTCGCCATTATTCCGGCGTCGTGTACGGGTGGGCAAAAGTCGTTGGTCGCCAAATTACTCTGAATAAATACTTGACATTGAGTAGCCCATGGCATGTGTCTATCTCATTCAGTGACAGACTTTTGTGGCAGCGAGTGGACATAAGGGCTACCATCATTATCATGGACGTTTGAAAGCGAACGACGAAGTTCTAAATGAAGAGATAAATAAGTGATTGATCTTGGGAACTTCCCTTAAAAAAAAAAACTACTCATTTCTAATAGATTGAGAAGAGAAACACTTTTAAAAGCTCTCATTTATATATTTAAAATACCAATCAATGTTTTATTTAAATCATTACATACACAACACATTGTCAACAAAAACACCTATACAATTGTACTTCAAAGAACCCTTCGCAAAATGTGTCCCCAGAAAACAATAAACCGGGTTCATGTTTCAAAGACCGAGACTTGTCAACACAATGAGGATTAAGTGGTTGATATCAAATCTATCATCAGCACATCTGTGATGACAATTAGAAGTTCTGTGATGACAATTAGAAGTTCTGTGATGACAATTAGAAGTTCTGTGATGACAATTAGAAGTTCTGTGATGACAATTAGAAGTTCTGTGATGACAATTAGAAGTTCTGTGATGACAATTAGAAGTTCTGTGATCACAATTATTTACCCGGAACATGGCGCCTTTCGGTAAACAGTTTGAGATGTGAATTTATACAACAATAAGAAGAATTGGATGGAAAGAAAGGAAAACAAACAATGAAGTTATAAAACAACTAAAAAATAAAAAAAAGAACTACTAAACACAATTCAAACAAGACAAATGAGATTTTTGGAGCATGTTAAAAGACACAACAGCCTACTAAAAGTAAGGGAAAATAAAAAGTAAAAGAGGCAGATCAAGAGGAGTAACAATCAAAAGATGGACAAGTCAGCCCATGACAACCTGCACCATCAAAGCAAGAGACAGAGCGGAATGGCGCTCCAAGGTAGCCAACCGTTGATACGAAGACGGCACTCAGTGATGGTGATTATGATGAAACAGTTTGAGATCTGGACACAATCCAATTAAAGAGGTTGGGTTGGATCCCAACCGACGATTTCCGATTTACCCAGCCTTAAACGGGTACCGAATTTTTTTTCTGGGAAAGTAAAGCGGCACGGGCGTAATACCGACCACATTACCCCAAAAATCAAGGGTGAAGGTCTATAAAATATATGGTCACTAACACTATATTCTCTATACGCCAATTGGCGTGATGGGGGTACTTTAACTTCTTTTTTTTACACAATCCAATTTGGCAACTCTTGTGTCTTGGAGATAATGATCCCTGTTCAAGACAAGCTTCCTACCTTTGTAGACAGTTCACAAGAATAAAACCTTCAATTCATTTGGCGAGCAGTGATTTGTACATTGTCAGTATAGATATAATTGTGTGAGCCCCAACCCGGAGACAACGACGAAGACAAACATGTGTATATTGCTAACGCTTTCGTCGTTTGTTTCCGAAAACAATCTCGATGAGCATTTCATGTGCGAGAATACGTCATCAGATTGACTTTGCTGTCACGATTCCCCGCTATTAATCTGATACGTTAATTATCGCGCGAACAAGAAAAGAAACATCAATGTTCCAGTTTGTAATATACAATGTTTAAAAAGCAGAAATCGTCGGGTTATCTTCATGGCACACCGAACAACTATCCAGACGTGCTTAGATCTCCCCCGCTGCTAAATCTGGCAGCCAAGTGAAAAAATAAAACTTCGCTAGTTCACAAGTCTCCCCTCCTTCTTCCTGAATTTTGGAAGCTTTTCTCTTGACTTAAAAATCTTGGAGCCACACTAGGACTGCAGATTCACGAACAGATTCGAAATCTTCATCTTGGCCTACTTCTTTGAGAGCGTTAGGGATGTACAATCCTCACAAACCCAAGTTATACATCACTATGATGCAGTACGCACAACGATTGACAAAAGTGGATGCACCAACAACACTTCATTCACTGAACAGACCGCAGCCAGGTGCGCGAATACTGTAGCACCAGTGCGGATCCTTAAAATGGAACGTCAAGTTGATTTGCTACAGCTATCCACATTAAATTCTTCTTCTGCTGCGATCATCGTTCATTCATACTAGGACTACGGACTCTCTTATGAAGGTATTTTTGTCTGTTTAAGTGATTCGGTTGCCCTGTATATTTTCTCTTCCAGTGAGGTGGGTGTGGGCCACCTTGTCCTCCTCAGATCTGTGTACTGGGGGCAATCCTGTAGAACGTGTTTTGTTGTCATGTTATCCAGGGTACAGTGACATTGGCTGGCAGTTCCTCTTTTGAGTTTGGTAAGCATGCGGTTTCTCATTCTGTTGTGGCCAGTGCGAAGGCAAAGTATGATGACTTGATCCTTCCTTGATAGTTGGTGGTATCCGTTACTCTCGTTATACTTTGGGTGTTCTTGTTTCCATTTTTCATGGAACTGGCCTTTGATGATGAATTTGGCTTCATCGTAGCTGACTAGACGGTTCTATTGTGGTAATCTCCCTCCCTCTGTAGCTAATTTGCCTGCGCGTTCGTTTCTGTGTACATTACAGTGTAATGGTATCCACTGGATGACCACTCTCTGGAAGTTATTGCACAATTGGTCTAGGGTTGTTCTCAAGACATCTAGCTCACTGTTTCTGGGTTTTTTTTAGAGTTTGTTAGGACTGATAGTGCATCAGTTAGTATCACAAATTTATTGTGCATGTTATTTTTGTGTTGGATAGCCAGTTTTGCAGCATCCCTGAGGGCCTCAGTTTCTGCTTTATAGTTGTTTGAGAATTTCCCAGTAGCTATTGACTTGGTGATCTCTTCCTGGTTATTCAGCCTCAAGAACACACCTCCTCCTCCATTTCTGGTGGCATTTGTAGCAGAGCCATCTGTGTATATGTGTGACCAGGAGTCATATGGGTAGTTGTCGTTTATGTGTTTTTCTGCTATGTGCTTTATGTCTGTGTCTGTTTTTGTGCCTTTTTTCATGACTCCTATTATGTCTGCCATAAGTTCTTGTATTTTATGTTTCCGATGAGAAGTCATATCAGATGGGCTTATGCGTTCGGCATTGTTTGGGACAGTACCGGGTCACTAGTTGCCAGTTCTTTGGAGATTGCAGCGAAGTTGCTCCTCTTTAGTCTTCCTTTCCCGAAACCAATTATTCTTTGGTGCATGGCGTGGTTAGGGAGCCTGTTATATTTCTCCGCTTGTTGCATTACTTTAGTTTTCCCTCTGTCTTCTAAAGGTTGTAAGCCTGTTACTGTTTCTAGAGTCTCTATAGGTGTAGATTTAATAGCACCAGTGATGATGCGGGCAGCCTGGTTTTGTGTTCTGTTAATTTTGCTAAGCTGTGATTTGAAAGCTATGTTCAAGGCTGTGACTCCATACTCTATGACTGGTCTTACTCTTCCTACGTATAGTCGTTTCAAGATATTGCTGTCTGCTCCCCAGTCCGTTCCTGCCAATTTCTTCATAATATTTGTTCGTTTTCTGGCTCTTTTGTTTTTGCTTTGTCTATCTGATTTATTTGTTAGAGATAAAGGAACAAGCAATGCCATTTATATCATAAGATCTTTAGTAGAAAGAGCCATAGAGGTGAAAACAGATCTATACCTATGTTTCATAGATTACACCAAGGCATTTGACAAAGTAAAGCACCAAGAAATAATTAACATTTTAGAAAGCATAAACGTAGACAGCAAAGATCTAAGAATAATAAAGAACATGTACTGGCAACAAACAGCGGCCATAAGAACTGGAAACCAATTGGGAATGTTTTAACAAATAAAACAGGGTGTTAGACAAGTATGTGTACGTCACCAGATTTGTTTAATATTTATAGTGAGATTATTTTAAGATCCATAAGGGACATGCCTGGAATAACAATTGGAGATCATACTATAAATAATCTAAGGTATGCTGATGATAGTCTTAACCGCTAAGAGTGAAAATGAGTTACAAGAAATGTTGGACATTATAGTGAAAGAAAGCAAAAATAAAGGACTCAGCCTTAATAGCAAAAAGACAGAGTTAATGGTAACAACAAAGAAAAAGACATCACCTCAGTGCAAAATAAAGACAAGTGGAACAATATTAAAACAGGTAAATGAATTTAAATATTTGGGAACTTTGTTAACCTCAGACGGAAGATGTACAAAAGAGGTGAGATGCAGAATGGCTCAGGCAAAAGCAGCTTTCCAAAAAAATGAGGAAGATACTATGCAATCCATTTTTGACAATAGAAAGAAGAAAAAGAGTTCTTAAATGTTATGTAGAGCCAGTCTTAACATATGGATGTGAATCATGGACAATAGGACAACAGACAAGAAAATCACTGGAGTCTGTAGAAATGTGGTTTTACAGAAGAATGTTGAGCATACCATGGGCAGCTAAGAAGAGTAATGAAGATGTTGTGAGAGAGGTCAAAGCAAAAAGAGAACTAATTTCCAATATTAGGAAGAAACAATCATCATTTTTTGGCCATGTAATGAGAAGAGAACAACTGGAATATATTGTAACAACTGGAAACATTGAGGGACCAAGAGATAGAGGGAAGCAAAGAGAAAAAATAACAGACAGCTTAAGAGAATGGCTTGGCAGAAGGTCGACAACAGGAATGATAAATAGCTGCCGAGATCGAAAGTTGTGGAGAGACATGATCACCTACGCCAGTAGGCCCGGTACTTGATGATGATGATGATGATGATGATCTGATTTATCCAAATCATTCTGTGGTCCAAGGTGACGTCATGATATGTTGGGTTTTGGTCAATAGGAGGTGTATGGTCTTTTTTCTTCAATTTTGCAGAGAGTGTGTTTCTTGATAGGCTGAAAATTGTGTATGTAGTTTTTTTTTTTTGTTAGTCGGTAGTAGCCAGGTGTTCGTCCATTTTTCAAGTCTTCCTAGGGCACCGTGCATTTTGGAGCTAGCCACTGACATAGATTCTTGACGTGCCCACATCACCACGTTCTGTGTACATTGCTGAGTGTATTGTGGGTGGAATGCCCATTACGATGTCAACAAATATATATCCACACAAAATAACTTGTAGTCAACGGCCGCTGAACAAATCCAAGGCCGGCTATATTGAACAGTTTTCGAAGTCATGACACAGTACATACAACGACTCTGCAACAGGGAAACTCGTGTTTACAACCGTTTGATTCACCAAAACGACCAAAGCCAGTGTACGAACACCATACACCATAACACCGGCGTACAATCATTAGAGTGAAGCTCAGGTATTGTAAGAGATCTACATCAAAGAGCTGAAACTAATCAAGCTGCGACGCAAATCCTGCGAAGCTGAACAGAACCAAAAACTTGATTCCATCTTAGAACCACAAGTAGAAATAATATACTATACTCTTTATATAGGTGTATGCATAACCAGCATGAAACAGGAGTCATCAGAGAAGGATATCATTTGCTGAAAGCCACAGATTGACAACTGTCTTCAAACTATATAGACATAATTGTGACTATAATCAATAATTAACTACTGGGTTTATTGACAAAGGCGTTCATTTAAAATAGTATGTCTGGAGCAGAATGATGGTGTTAATAATTGCTACTTAGTTTGGTAGTTTGGAAAAGAATGATGGTGTTAATAATTGCAACTTAGTTTGGTAGTTTGGAACAGAATGATGTTGTTAATAATTGCAACTTAGTTTGGTAGTTTGGAACAGAATGATGTTGTTAATAATTGCTACTTAGTTTGGTAGTTTGGAACAGAATGATGATGTTAATAATTGCAACTTAGTTTGGTAGTTTGGAACAGAATGATGGTGTTAATAATTGCAACTTAGTTTGGTAGTTTGGAACAGAATGATGTTGTTAATAATTGCTACTTAGTTTGGTAGTTTGGAACAGAATGATGTTGTTAATAATTGCAACTTAGTTTGGTAGTTTGGAACAGAATGATGATGTTAATAATTGCTACTTAGTTTGGTAGTTTGGAACAGAATGATGTTGTTAATAATTGCAACTTAGTTTGGTAGTTTGGAACAGAATGATGGTGTTAATAATTGCTACTTAGTTTGGTAGTTTGGAAAAGAATGATGATGTTAATAATTGCTACTTAGTTTGGTAGTTTGGAACAGAATGATGGTGTTAATAATTGAAACTTAGTTTGGTAGTTTGGAACAGAATGATTGTGTTAATAATTGAAACTTAGTTTGGTAGTTTGGAACATAATTATGGTGCTAATAATTGCTACTTAATTTGGATCAAAATGATCGTGTACCATAATTCTGATCCAACATAAGTAGCAATTATTAGCACTACCATTCTAATTTGCTACTTGTGTTGGATCAGAATGATGGTGCTAATAATTGCTACTTATGTTGGATCAGAATGGTGGTGCTAATAATTGCTACTTAGTTTGGATCAGAATGATGGTGCTAATAATTAATACTTATGTTGGATCTGAATGATGGTGCTAATAATTGCTACTTATGTTAGATCAGAATGATGGTGCTAATAATTGCTACTTATGTTGGATCAGAATGATGGTGCTAATAATTGCTACTTATGTTGGATCAGAATGATGGTCCTAACAATTGCTACTTATGTTGGATCAGAATGATGGTGCTAATAATTGCTACTTATGTTGGATCAGAATGATGGTGCTAATAATTGCTACTTAGTTTGGATCAGAATGATGGTGCTAATAATTGCTACTTATGTTGGATCAGAATGATGGTGCTAGTAATTGCTACTTAGTTTGGATCAGAATGATGGTGCTAATAATTGCTACTTATGTTGGATCAGAATGATGGTGCTAATAATTGCTACTTAGTTTGGATCAGAATGATGGTGCTAATAATTGCTACTTATGTTGGATCAGAATGATGGTGCTAATAATTGCTACTTAGTTTGGATCAGAATGATGGTGTTAATACTTGCTACTTATGTTGGATCAGAATGATGGTGCTAATAATTGCTACTTAGTTTGGATCAGAATGATGGTGCTAATAATTGCGACTTATGTTGGATCAGAATGATGGTGTTAATAATTGCTACTTATGTTGGATCAGAATGATGGTGTTAATAATTGCTACTTAGTTTGGATCAGAATGATGGTGCTAATAATTGCTACTTATGTTGGATCAGAATGATGGTGTTAATAATTGCTACTTAGTTTGGATCAGAATGATGGTGCTAATAATTGCTACTTATGTTGGATCAGAATGATGGTGCATATAATTGCTACTTAGTTTGGGTCAGAATGATGGTGCTAATAATTGCTACTTATGTTGGATCAGAATGATGGTGCATATAATTGCTACTTAGTTTGGATCAGAATGATGGTGCTAATAATTGCTACTTATGTTGGATCAGAATGATGGTGCATATAATTGCTACTTAGTTTGGGTCAGAATGATGGTGCTAATAATTGCTACTTATGTTGGATCAGAATGATGGTGCATATAATTGCTACTTAGTTTGGATCAGAATGATGGTGCTAATAATTGCTACTTAAGCAACTTACTTAAGGGGAAAAGATTAGGCAACACATAATATGAATGGTGGAGATGAAATGAGAAAGATGGCGTGCCTTAACGCTCATTGTATACAGAGCGTCTCTCTAATATATTTCACTGTCATTGTATGGTGGACGCCTCAGTAGCATGTTTAACTTTGATTTTATTTGAAAACATGACAGACAGTAGCCACACAATAGACACCATTACCTGAACCCATCACAGGCAGTAGCCACACAATAGACACAATTACCTGAACCCATCACAGGCAGTAGCCACACAATAGACACAATTACCTGAACCCATCACAGGCAGTAGCCACACAATAGACACCATTACCTGAACCCATCACAGGCAGTAGCCACACAATAGACACCATTACCTAAACCCATCACAGGCAGTAGCCACACAATAGACACCATTACCTGAACCCATCACAGACAGTAGCCACACAATAGACACCATTACCTAAACCCATCACAGACAGTAGCCACACAATAGACACAATTACCTGAACCCATGACAGACAGTAGCCACACAATAGACACAATTACCTGAACCCATGACAGACAGTAGCCACACAATAGACACCATTACCTGAACCCATCACAGACAGTGACAACACTATAGACACCATTACCTGAACCCATCACAGACAGTAGCCACACAATAGATACAATTACCTGAACCCATCACAGACAGTAGCCACACAATAGACACCATTACCTGAACCCATCACAGGCAGTAGCCACACAATAGACACCATTACCTGAACCCATCACAGACAGTAGTCACACAATAGACACAATTACCTGAACCCATCACAGACAGTAGCCACACAATAGACACCATTACCTAAACCCATCACAGACAGTGACAACACAATAGACACCATTACCTGAACCCATCACAGACAGCAGCAATACAATAGACACAACCCATGACAGACATTAACCCATGACAGACAGCAGAAAACCCATTAATTATGAGCACGGATGGAACGACCGAACCTTGCTCAGCCCCTGGCTAACATTTTCGCGTCCCCGGCAGAATCTTAATTAAAGTTCAGATCGACCCTATTTTCCTCCGCCTGTCATGGCAACATTTAACTAACAAAGAAATACGGCCTCTTCCAGCCCCTCTTCCCATTTCTTGTTTCCCTTTAAACGAAATCTAACTCCTCTCCCTTTCGTGCCATCCCCAAGTAAAACCTCGTTACCATTTTAACTCTAATAACACCATCCGTGACAATTAACTCAACCGCCGTAATCCGGATGTGAATTGTGAAACGACAAAAGGAAAGCACGACTTAAGACACAGATGAAAGAAAAATGGGAGGTGTCGGAATGAATGAGACCGACAAGACAACCGTTTCTGTTCCGAGCGATCGTGTCTTTAGCATGACTTCTCGGCCTGAACTAGCAAGCTCTGAACCCAAGGCACGATCTGGCCCCGACTGTCCCTCTCGGGTGAGAACACTCGTTTATCTCTGTCGCCATAACAACGGCTTCACTACATCTCAGGTTTGCTCTGTCCAGAGACTCCAATCATTTCCTTCTTATTGGTTCTCCCTCTCTCTTTCTCTCACCTTCCCCCCCCCCCTCTCTCTCTCTCTCCCTCTCTCTAACCCCATCACACACTGACAGTTTCGTGAAGATGTTTTTCTTTTCTTTTTTCAGAACAGCAAATGATTTCAGCAGACAAGGCCCAAGGCAACGGAAACTAATGTCCAGAGATGAAATGTCCTAAGGGATTTAAAATAGAACACATTTCACCCTGCAAGACAAACATATGAAAGTGAAGGGGCCTGTGCTTTTCCTCGTTGTCATTAATTTCCCTAACTCATTGAGCCAGATACTTTTCTCAGTTTCAATGAGTCGAGTGCAGAGCGGCAACTGTAAACCCTATTTCAATGTATCGCCAATGCAGTGCGTTACCACTACGCTAATGGCACTCCTCTTCGACAACCAGTTGGAGTCGTTAAATTGGTAGATTCCTCGCAATTTACTTTTCATCATATGCCATACCAGTTAGCGTAGGCGATCATGTCCTTCCACAATCTACTTTCCATGCCAAAACACCAAGCTATCCAGTATTTTCTCTCTTTGTTGTCCGTGATCTCTCTTTCCTTTTATTTTACTAGTTCTAACCAAGTATTCCAACTTTCCTCTTCTCATGATGTATCCGAAAAATGTTGATTGTTTCTTAATTTACTTTTAGTAGATTAAATAAAAACTGTCCACCACTCTTATCATATTTCTGTCTGTCTTGTCACACCTCAATGTGATTCTTACATCTTATATGCTATTGTCACACCTCAATGTGATTCTTACATCTTATATGCTATTGTCACACGTCAGTGTGATTCTCACATCTTAAATGCTATTGTCACACGTCAGTGTGATTCTCACATCTTAAATGCTATTGTCACATGTCAATGTGATCCTCACATCTTAAATGCTATTGTCACACGTCAATGTGATCCTCACATCTTAAATGCTATTGTCACACGTCAATGTGATTCTCACATCTTAAATGCTATTGTCACACGTCAGTGTGATTCTCACATCTTAAATGCTATTGTCACACGTCAATGTGATCCTCACATCTTAAAAGATATTGTCACACGTCAATGTGATCCTCACATCTTAAATGCTATTGTCACACGTCAGTGTGATCCTCACATCTTAAATGCTATTGTCACACGTCAGTGTGATTCTCACATCTTAAATGCTATTGTCACACGTCAATGTGATCCTCCCATCTTAAATGCTATTGTCCCACATAAATGTGATTCTCACATCTAAAATGCTATTGTCCCACATAAATGTGATTCTTACATCTTAAATGCTATTGTCACACGTCAATGTGATTCTCACATCTTCAATGCTATTGTCACACGTCAATGTGATTCACATTTTAAATGATATTGTCACACGTCAATGTGATTCTCACATCTTCAATGCTATTGTCACACGTCAATGTGATTCACATTTTAAATGATATTGTCACACTCAGCAGCAGTTGTTTGACGTTAACCTTCTTCATTATAATTAATTTGTTTCTCAACAGACACAAACTTCTCACACTTCTAACTTGTCTTATTACACTCCACTTTGTCTTGTTACACTCCAACTTGTCTTGTTACACTCCAACTTGTCTTGTTACACTCCAGTTTGTCTTGTTACACTCCAGTTTGTCTTGTTACACTCCAGCTTGTCTTGTTACACTCCAACTTGTCTTGTTACATTCCATCTTGTCTTGTTATACTCCTTTTTGTCTTGTTACACTCCAGCTTGTCTTGTTACACTCCAACTTGTCTTGTTACACTCCAACTTGTCTTGTTACACTCCAGTTTGTCTTGTTACATTCCAGCTTGTCTTGTTACACTCCAACTTGTCTTGTTACTCTCCAATTTGTCTTGTTACACTCCAACTTGTCTTGTTACACTCCAACTTGTCTTGTTACACTACAGTTTGTCTTGTTACACTCCAACTTGTCTTGTTACACTCCAACTTGTCTTGTTACAATCCAGTTTGTCTTGTTACACTCCAGCTTGTCTTGTTACACTCCAGCTTGTCTTGTTACACTCCAACTTGTCTTGTTACACCCCAACTTGTCTTGTTAAACTCCAGCTTGTCTTGTTACACTCCAGCTTGTCTTGTTACACTCCAGCTTGTCTTGTTACACACCAGCTTTTCTTGTTACGCTCCAACTTGTTTTGTTACACCCCAGCTTGTCTTGTTACACTCCAACTTGTCTTGTTACGCTCCAACTTGTCTTGTTACGCTCCAACTTGTCTTGTTACACTCCAGCTTGTCTTGTTACACTCCAACTTGTCTTGTTACACTCCAGCTTGTCTTGGTTAACTTCATCTTGTCTTGTTACTCTCCAGCTTGTCTTGTTACACTCCAACTTGTCTTGTTACACTCCAACTTGTCTTGTAACGCTCCAACTTGTCTTGGTTAACTTCATCGTGTATTGTTACACTTGAACTTGTCTTGCCACACTCCAGCTTTTCTTGTTACGCTCCAACTTGTCTTGTCACACTCCAGCTTTTCTTGTTACACTCCAGCTTGTCTTGTTACACTCCAGCTTGTCTTGTTACACTCCAGCTTGTCTTGTTACACTCCTGCTTGTCTTGTTACACTCCTGCTTGTCTTGTTACACTCCGTTTGTCTTGTTACACTCCAGTTTGTCTTGTTACACTCCAACTTGCCTTGTTACACTCCAGTTTGTCTTCTCACACTCCAACTTGTCTTGTAATATTTCATCCTGTTATGCCATATTTCAACTTGCCATGGAACGCTTCAACCTTTGTCGTCAATCTTTCATGACCCGAGGTCATCGAATATATTTCACTGATGGTAGGAACTTGACATTTTGTTCGAAAAGAGGGATAAAACATCTCCTTTATTTTCAACTGAAAGTCTTCTTTCAATTGAACGGCATCAGAGAACATTAAATTTACAGCCATCACTTATAAGTCTAGACATGGTATCTCTCCTGTCACTCATAAAACAAGCCACTGTATCTCCCTCACCACCACTCATAAAACAAGCCACTGTATCTCCCTCACCACCACTCATAAAACAAGCCACTGTATCTCCCTCACCACCACTCATAAAACAAGCCACTGTATCTCCCTCACCACCACTCATAAAACAAGCCACTGTATTTCCCTCACCACCACTCATAAAACAAGCCACTGTATCTCCCTCACCACCACTCATAAAACAAGCCACTGTATCTCCCTCACCACCACTCATAAAACAAGCCACTGTATCTCCCTCACCACCACTCATAAAACAAGCCACTGTATCTCCCTCACCACCACTCATAAAACAAGCCACTGTATTTCCCTCACCACCACTCATGAAACAAGCCACTGTATCTCCCTCACCACCACTCATAAAACAAGCCACTGTATCTCCCTCACCACCACTCATAAAACAAGCCACTGTATCTCCCTCACCACCACTCATAAAACAAGCCACTGTATCTCCCTCACCACCACTCATAAAACGAGCCACTGTATCTCCCTCACCACCACTCATAAAACAAGCCACTGTATCTCCCTCACCACCACTCATAAAACAAGCCACTGTATCTCCCTCACCACCACTCATAAAACAAGCCACTGTATCTCCCTCACCACCACTCATAAGACAAGCCACTGTATCTCCCTCACCACCACTCATAAAACAAGCCACTGTATCTCCCTCACCACCACTCATAAGACAAGCCACTGTATCTTCCTTACCACCACTCATAAGACCAGCTACTGTATCTCCCTTACCACCACTCATAAGACAAGCCACTGTATCTCCCTTACCACCATTCATAAGACAAGCCACTGTATCTCCCTTACCACCACTCATAAGACAAGCCACTGTATCTCCCTTACCACCATTCATAAGACAAGCCACTGTATCTCCCTTACCACCACTCATAAGACAAGCCACTGTATCTCCCTTACCACCATTCATAAGTCAAGCCACTGTATCTCCCTTACCACCACTCATAAGTCAAGCCACTGTATCTCCCTTACCACCACTCATATGACAAGCCACTGTGTCTCCTCTATAAGGCATTCAATGGTCACTTGAAGAAGCCTGATCACTCTAAATGGGGTTCATGCCAAGCAATTTTAAGACACGAGACAAGCCGTTACTACAAGGCGCGTGATCACTGAGTACCTTGTCGATCATCGGGCAGAGAAAGGAAGTTTTACACCAACCAATGGATCTCACCATGCCCCGTTCATCACTCCTCCAATAATAATCGTGTACGTCTGTCAACAACATCACTCCCACCAATAAAACATCTACTCGAGTACGTCTGTCCCCACCATCATGTCCTCCAATAAAACATCTACTCGTGTACGTCTATCCCCACCATCATGTCCTCCAACAAAACATCTACTCGCGTGCGCCTATCTTGACCATCATGTCCAACAAAACATCTACTCGCGTAAGTAAAAGTAAAGTAAAGTACCCCCCGTCACGCCAAGTGGCGTATAGGGAAATATGGTGTTAGTGACCCTATATTTTACAGACCTTCAGCACATGATTTTTTGGGGTAATGTGGTCGGTATTACGCCCGTGCTGCTTTTACTTTCCCAGAAAAAATCCGGTACCCATTTAAGGCTGGGTGAACCCGGAGCCGTCGGTTGGGATCGAACCCTACCCCTTGTCCGTAGTAGTCCAGTTCACTAACCACTGAGCTATCGCGGCTCCTACTAATTTTTAGGGAATTAGTAAAACCCAGGTGTCCTCGCCAGGATTACGAACCCCGGCTGTTGCCGTGGTAAGCCAACCGATCTACTCGCGTGCGCCTATGTAAATAGCTCAAGAATGAAATAAATTGCCATCACAATCTTCCAAACATATTTTTCACATAAACACTGCCTTCCCATCTATCAAGATCCCGGCGACAACTTCGTATTTATCCCCTACCCTAACCCATCATTTATAATAAGCAATATATTATTTCCTCTTGCAAATATAATAAAAATGGAAGCGCTTAAATGTAATGTTAAAAATAAATATTTGGAAACTCCATAATTCATGAAACAGCCTTTTCCCCTCGTGAATAGCTCGGTCGAGGGAAACACAGTTCTCGTGATTTATACATTTTTCATCCGGTAATCGATATGTTTTTTTCATCCATAAACCTTTAGGTTTCCAGATGCCTGGCAGGTTTTGTTCTCACAATCTTGTCGTGTCTTCACTGAGGAAGGCATCGGTATTGATTGGAACACACTCTCTGAGTGAAGAATTTCGGGAACCACGGAACTGTTTTCCTTCAAACGCGTATCTTAGATCCATTTGGTTCTTTTATTTACACTTAATACATGTTTAATGTTATTTGCTGTCCTTCTTTTTTCATATATTTGAACGGATGTTTTTATCTGTTCGGTGATTGTATTATTAAATAAACAATTTATATATATATATATATATATATATATATATATATATATATATATATGTATATATATATATATATATATATATATATATATATATATATATATATACCAGTGACGTGTACTGGTTTTGGGCTCTGGGCTACCGCTGACATAATAAATAAAAACATACATTATATTCAGTAGCCTAACATAAAGTAATATTTGCTAATGACATCACTACAATTTAAATTACTTACTTCTTTATATGTTAATTATATCCGTCTTGTTTGGAACGAAAATGCCTTGATGACTTTGTCATTGAAAGTACTGTTGGGTTGGTTTATAAGTTTCTGAAGGAATGATTTCTTAATGGACATTGTTGCCAAACCGGATAAGCGTTCTTGTGTCTGAGTTGAACGACAATAAGATTTGATTCTCTTGAGAGCAGAAAAAGTTCTTTCTAAAGATGCTGATGAGCATAACGTAGTTATAAATAGGTTAGGAAGTTCCGGTAATCAGACATAGTTTCACTTTCACTTTTTGACGCTTCTGATTGGCTAGTGCTAAAAATAACCCTTGAAACCGCATTTTGTATAGGTAGCTCTCGCCGTATTATTTTGACGGAAATTGTTTAATGTCAAGGTCATTAATTCTAAGTCGGAGAGAAGAGAACTGTACCGCTGCTTATTAACGGTTTCATCTACTATCTTAGAATAGTTTCGGTTTCATTCACAAACGTTATAGTGGCCATAGGAAAACCTTGCTTTAGTAAATGCAAATCAAAGCAAATAAATCATATTGGCCTACGAAATGTGTAATAGAATATTCGAAAATTTGTAATATAAATATGAAAAGACATATAATAAATTACCATTTCCTTTTATATTTCGTTAATATGTTCAAGCTACAGGCGGTAGCTGGGATGTCATAGAGAATACGCCACTGATATATATATATATATATATATATATATATACACGTCAGACTGTGTGTGATATGTGTATCATTATCATCATTATTAAGAACCATGCTTGCTGGCGTAGGTGATCATGTCTCTCCACAACTTTCGATCTCGAGAGTTATTTATCATTTCTGTTTGTTGACCTTCAGAGAGAGAGAAAGCGAGAGAGAGAGAGAGAGAGAGAGAGAGAGAGAGAGAGAGAGAGAAAGAGTAAGAGATAGAGTTACAGCACAAGGATATTTAACATTTACTGTCCTAATGACAAATTGCTGAAGCTGGAGTCAATGGAAATAACACCATCAATGTGTCTGGTAGTAGGAGACTTTCACAGCCACTCTGAAAGATTGGGATATAAGGAATCCAACGCTCGAGGTGAAGAAGTGGAAGAATGGGAAATAGACAACAACCGATTCCTCATACACTCTAGAGAGGACCCCCCCCCCCCCCCCCCTTCCCCCAAACTTCTACTCAAGCTGATGGAAAACAACATCAACTCCCGACCTAGCATTCGCAACAGGAGACATATCCAACAAAATAACCAGAATAGTACTGAACCAACTTGGCGACAGTGACCACAGACCAGTCAAACTTTCAGTGGATCTTGCTCACAAACAGGAGTTGCAGATACCACTTCCCCGCTGGAACTACAAGAGAGCAGACTGGAAAAGTTTGCCAAGCTCACAGATACCTACACTGCGCCTATCAACACCCATGAAAAGAAAGTCAATAATAGGATAGAGGAGTTAACAAAGGGAATCCTGAGAGCTGCTAAAGAATCAAGAATCAATTCATAGAGGAGCAAGAAGAAACTACAAGCCATAGTGAAGAAAGGAAATACAAAGACTAGAAAAGGAACTAACCTCTGGCAGAGAACTAGCTGAAACATCACAACCACCAAGAATAACATAGCCTATACAGCAGCCTCTGCCAAATACAGATGAGAGGTCAAGATATCAGCAAGACAGAGCTGGAAGACAAAACGGAGAGTCTAAATCTATATAAAAATTGACACAAACTGTGGAAACTTGCGAAAGCTCTGAGCGATGAAAACAACAGCCGACCTACAATAACATTAGCACACAATCAGAACATCCACACAGGTAAAAGGGCAGCAAACATACTGATAGAAATTTTTTAAAAATACATAAGTAGGATGAACACTCCAAAAGACCAACAGAAAGGAAAACGCTGCAAGAAAGGAAAACCGAGATGCAAAACATATGCCTTTAGCACCAGAAGAACACCAGACGACCATCTTTACACCAACAGAACTAAAAGTTGCCCTCAAAGGATTGAAGCTTAAGAGTTCCCCTGGAAAAGATGGAATCACCAACGAAATGCTCATACAACTGGGACAGACAGCCTAGGGCCAGCTCCTAATGATAATATATGCTAGCTGGAAGAGAGGGCAAATGCCGACAATCTAGAAAGAAGCCATTATGATGCCCATCCTCAAACATGGAAAAGACCCACTGCACCCAAGCAGCTACCGACCAATTAGCCTACTGAGCTGCCTGAGCAAACTCATGGAAAGTCATGAGTCAACAGAAGACTCATGTGGCATCTGGAGACAAAACAACAAATTATGCCACAACAAAGTGGTTTCTGCCAGCACAGATCAACCGAAGACCTGATTACCTACATAGAAGAGGAAATTGAGGATGCCCTTCAAGAAAAGAAACACACACTGACAGTGTGGGTCGACATTGAGGAGGCATTTGATAGGATATGGAGAGAAGGATTAAAGAACAAGCTTCTCAGACTTGGCATCCAAGGTCGTTTATTAAATTGGATATCTCAATACCTACAAGACAGAGCGTCCAGAGTACAAGTACATGGACAACTAAGTAAGAAAGCCAGAATCGAACAAGGTGTCCCACAAGGTGGAGTCCTATCACCAACGCTCTTTTTAATTTTTAATAAATGATATCGTAATGGACATTCCACCCAGAATATACCCAGCAATGTACGCAGACGACCTGGCGATAAGGACACATGAAGAATCTATGTCAGTGGCTAGCTCCAGAATGCAAGATGCCCTAGGAAAACTTGAAAAATGGACGAACACCTGGCTACTACCGATTAGCGAAAAAAAAAACTACATACACAATGTTTAGCCTATCAAGAAACACACTCTCTGCAAACTTGAAGATAAAAGACGATACACTCCCTATTGAGCAACACCCAACATATCTTGGCGTCATCATGGATAGCAGAATGACATGAATAAATGAGCTAGACAAAGCAAACAAAAGAGCCAGAAAACGAACAAGTATTATGAAGAAATTGGCAGGAACGGACTGGGGAGCAGACAGCAATATCTTGAAACACTATACGTAGGAAGAGTAAGTCCAGTCCTAGAGTATGGTATCACATCATGGGCTACAGCTCCCAAATCACAGTTTAGCAAAATTAACAGAACCAAGCTGCCTGTACCGTCACTGGTGCTATGAAATCTACACCTATCGTGACTCTAGAAACAGTAACAGGTTTACAACCCTTAGAAGACAGACGGAAAACTAAAGTAATGCAACAAGCGGAGAAATATAAAAGGCTCCCTAACCAACCCATACACCAAAGAATAACGCCTTTCGGAAAAGGAAGACTAGAGAGGAGCAACTTCGCTGCAATCTCCAACGAACTGACAACGAGACGGTACTGTCCCAAACTATGCCGAAACCCATAAGCCCATCTGATATGACTCCTCATCGGAAACATAAAATACCAGAACTTATGGAAGACATAATAGGGATCATGAAAAAAGGCACCTAAACAGATACAGAGAGAAAGCACATAGCAGAAAAACACATAAACGACAACTACCCATATGACTCCTGGTCACACATATACACAGATAGGTATGCTACAAATGCCACCAGAAATGGAGGAGGGGGTGTGTTCTTGAGGCTGAATAACCAGAATGAGATCACCAAGTCAATAGCTACTTGGAAATTCTCAAACAACTATAAAGCAGAAACTCAAGCCCTCAAAGACGCTGCAAAACTGGCTATCCAACACAAAAATAACATGCACAAGAAATTGGTGATACTGACTGATGAACTGTCAGTTCTAACAAGCTCTAAAAAAAAACCCATAAACAATGAGCTAGATGACTTGAGAACAACCTTAGACCAATTGTGCAATAACTTCCAGAGAGTGGTCATTCAGTGGATACCATCACACTGAAATATACACGGAAACAAAAGTGCAGGCAAACTAGCTAAGGAGGGAGGAAGATTACCACAAGAGAACCATCTGGTCAGTTACGATAAAACCAAATCAATCATCAAAGTCCAGCACCATGAAAAATGGAAACAAGAACACCCAAAGTATAACGAGAGGGACGGATCCCTCCAAATGTCAAAGACGGATCAAGTCATCATACTTCGCCTATGCACTGGCCACAACAGAATGAGAAACCACATGTTCACCAAACTCAAAATAGAAACTACCAGCCAATGTCACTGTACCCTGGATAACATGACAACAAAACACATTCTACAGGATTGCCCCCAGTAAACAGACCTGAGAAAGACAATGTGGTCTCTTTCTGGAAGAGAAACTATACGGGGCAACCGAATGACTTAAACAGGCAGCTGCCTTCATAAGAGAGTCCGTAGTCTCAGTCTAAATGACGTCATGATCGCAGAAGAAGAAGGTAGAGTTACTTATTCTCAAATGAATTAGAACTACTTGTTGTCCTTTCGGGCCGAGGACATTACAAAGGTCAGACATTTTAGATACTTTGTATCCGACGATCTTTATTCTATCTCTCTATTGTCCTTTCGAGGCGGCAGATAGGGCAGAACTACAATGTCAAAGACAGAAACCTTGCGTGCCAAAGTTGCACATATTGCAGAGATATCTGCTCTAAAATCTATGGCGCTGTTTCCATAACAACACTTTTTACAATGACAGCTTGTCAAGCCATCGATCAAACTCCTTAGTCGCCTCTTACGACATGCCTGGAAGGTCACAGTGTCACTATTCTTTATTTCCCTCATAATGAGACCCTGGTAACACACAGGAAATTGTGACAGGAGTGAGATCTTTATTCTATCTATTGACCTTTCGAGCCGTAACCGGCCCATAGGGCGTAGACCAAGATACACCTTCTCCTATATGAATTTTTGTTCTAGCAGTTTTCTTTTAAAGATATTTTATCAAATCTCGCCATCTGTCTCTGTTCTGTGCAAGCAGTTCTATCTCATTGATGGAGCCGATTCCTGCTGCTCTTGCCTCTCTCATCAATGTTCTTCTCAGTGTCTCCCTGGGTCTTCCTCTTTTTCTTTTACCTGTTGTTTCCCATATGAGGGCTTGCTTTGCTATTCGATTATTATCTCTTCTCATCACATGTCCAACGTATGACCATCGTCTTTTCTTTATTACTGAAGATATTAGTGGTTGATTGGCGATTTCTCTAATTTCCTCTTTATCTTTATTACCGGGCATCAAAACTTGCACCCGTAATGTTTCTCTCCACAGGACTCATTTCTGGGCGAGTTGTTCAATCTCGGCGAGGGAGCTGATGCCTACTGTTGTTGCTTCTAACCTAGGTGTTTTCTGTTAATGTTCCTCATGGTTGGCGACGTTTTTTTCTTGGACCATCTGGTTCCCATTTGAGGGCATTCTTTTAGATTCTCTTATTCTCTTTGTCGCTTCTCTTATTTCTGTACTGGTCTTAAGTTCATTCCATGGTATCCCAATAATGAGGTTGAGTTTATGATATTTCTGACAATGCCTATCTTTATAGCGTGAGATCCCCTCTTTATAGCGTGAGATAACCTCTTTATAGCATGGGATCACCTCTTTATAGCGTGAGATCACTCTTTATAGTGTGAGATCACCTCGTTATAACGTGATATTAACTCTTTATACCGTGAGATCACTTCTTTATAGCGTGAGATCACTTCTTTATAGAGTTAGATTACTTCTTTATACCCTGAGATCATCTTTTTATAGCATGATATCACCTCTTTATAGCATATCACCTCTTTATATCGTGAGATCACCTCCTTATAGAGTGAGATCTCCTCTTTAAAACAGTGAGATCGCTTCTTTATACCGTGAGATCACTTCTTTATAGCGTGATATCATCTCTTTATAGCGTGAGATCACCTTTTTATACCGTGAGATCACCTCTTTACACCGTGAGATCACTTCTTTGTAGCGTGAGATCACTTCTTTATAGAGTGAGATCACCTCTTTATACCGTGAGATACTCCTTTATAGCGTGAGATCACTTCTTTATACCATGAGATCATCTTTTTATAGCATGATATCACCTCTTCATAGAGTGCGATCACTTCTTTATAGCGCGAAATCGCCAAATGTTCAACAGCAACCTGTTGGATCACTCCGGGGGGATTGGCTTTATTTCACAAACACCGATCTAAAGATACGCAAAATCAAGTGTCATCCTATCGGATACGAACGATAAAACGTTGATTATGTATCAAAGTAGAGCACTTTAAAGAATCCTGGCACTTAAAACTGACTAGACTAGACGTAAAAATGTCTCAAGAGACAAATTATTAGTCTGTAAGAGATTCTTTCTGATCTACATTTTTGATAAGGTTACAGTAAAGAGGTTAACACAAGTGGGAAACATTAACGTAGGAAGATGATGGTTCGACATTCAAGGTTACAGAAAAGAGGTTAACATAAGTGGGAAACAATAACGTAGGAAGATGATGGTTCGACATTCAAGGTTACAGAAAAGAGGTTAACACAAGTGGGAAACAATAACGTAGGATGATGATGTTCGACATTCATGGTTACAGTAAAGAGGTTAACACAAGTGGGAAAAAATAACGTAGGAAGATGATGGTTCGACATTCAAGGTCACAGTAAAGATTGGCAGATCTTTTGTTGTCGTTCTCTTCAATATACCAAGAAGAGTAGATTTAAGAACAGATCTTCAGATCGTTCTGGTATTGAGACATGCACTAGCATCGTGTCTCAGTTACACATGTAACAACCTCATGTCTCAGTTATACATATAACCACCTCATGTCTCAGTTATACATGTAACCACCTCATGTCTCAGTTATACATATAACCACCTCATGTCTCAGTTATACATGTACCATCTTATGTCTCAGTTATACATATAACAATCTCATGTCACAGTTATACATATAACCATCTCAGATCTCAGTTATACATGTAAACATCTCATGTCTCAGTTATATATGTAACCATCTCATGTCTCAGTTATACATGTAACCATCTCATGTCTCAGTTACACATGTACCATCTCATGCCTTAGTTATACATGTACCATCTTATGTCTCAGTTATACATGTAACCATCTCATGTCTCAGTTATACATGTAACCATTTCATGTATCAGTTATACATGTAAACATCTCATGTCTCAGTTATACATGTAAACATCTCATGTCCCAGTTATACTTATAACCATCTCATGTCTCAGTTATACATGTAACCATCTCATGTCTCAGTCAAACATATAACCATCTAATGTCTCAGTTAAACATGTAACCACCTCATGTCTCAGTTGTACATGTAACCATATCATGGTTCAGTTATACATGTAACCATATCATGCCTCTGTAAATTATATAACCATCTAATGTCTCAGTTATACATGTAACCACCTTATGTCTCAGTTATACATGTAACCACCTTATGTCTCAGTTATACATGTAATCACCTCATGTCTCAGTTATACATGTTACCACCTCATGTCTCCGTTATACATGTAACTATCTCATGTCTCAGTTATACATGTAACTATCTCATGTCTCAGTTATACATGTAACTATCTCATGTCTCAGTTATACATGTAACTATCTCATGTCTCAGTCATACATGTAACTATCTCATGTCTCAGTTATACATGTAACTATCTCATGTCTCAGTTATACATGTAACTATCTCATGTCCCAGTTATACTTATAACCATCTCATGTCTCAGTTATACATGTAACCATCTCATGTCTCAGTCAAACATATAACCATCTAATGTCTCAGTTAAACATGTAACCACCTCATGTCTCAGTTGTACATGTAACCATATCATGGTTCAGTTATACATGTAACCATATCATGCCTCTGTAAATTATATAACCATCTAATGTCTCAGTTATACATGTAACCACCTTATGTCTCAGTTATACATGTAACCACCTTATGTCTCAGTTATACATGTAATCACCTCATGTCTCAGTTATACATGTTACCACCTCATGTCTCCGTTATACATGTAACCATCTCATGTCTCAGTTATACATGTAACCATCTCATGTCTCAATTATACATGTAACTACCTCATGTCTTAGTTATACATGTAACCACCTCATGTCTCAGTTATACATGCAACTATCTCATGTCTCAGTTATACATGTAACTATCTCATGTCTCAGTTATACATGTAACTATCTCATGTTTCAGTTATACATGTAACTATCTCATGTCTCAGTCATACATGTAACTATCTCATGTCTCAGTTATACATGTAACTATCTCATGTCTCAGTTATACATGTAACTATCTCATGTCTCAGTTATACATGTAACTATCTGATGTCTCAGTTATACATGTAACCATCACATGTCTCAGTTATACATGTAACTATCTCATGTCTCAGTTATACATGTAACCATCACATGTCTCAGTTATATATGTAACCATGTTATGTCTCAGTTATACATGTAACTATCTCATGTCTCAGTTATACATGTAACTATATCATGTCTCAGTTATACATGTAACCATCTCATGTCTCAGTTATACATGTAACCATCACATGTCTCAGTTATACATGTAACTATCTCATGTCTCAGTTATACATGTAACTATCTCATGTCTCAGTTATACATGTAACTATCTCATGTTTCAGTTATACATGTAACTATCTCATGTCTCAGTTATACATGTAACTATCTCATGTCTCAGTTATACATGTAACTATCTCATGTCTCAGTTATACATGTAACTATTTCATGTCTCAGTTATACATGTAACTATCTCATGTCTCAGTTATACATGTAACTATCTCATGTCTCAGTTATACATGTAACTATCTCATGTCTCAGTTAAACATGTAACTATCTCATGTCTCAGTTATACATGTAACCATCTTATGTCTCAGTTATACATGTAACCATCACATGTCTCAGTTATATATGTAATCATCTTATGTCTCAGTTATACATGTAACTATCTCATGTATCAGTTATACATGTAACCATCACATGTCTCAGTTATACATGTAACTATCTCATGTCTCAGTTATACATGTAACCATCACATGTCTTGGTTAGATATGTAACCATCACATGTCTCAGTTATACATGTAACCATCACATGTCTCAGTTATACATGTAACTATCTCATGTCTCAATTATACATGTAACCATCACATGTCTTAGTTAGATATGTAACCATCTTATGCGTCTTTGACCTGTATGCGTTACATTTATTGCTCTGTTTCTCAATTAAACATTTCAATTTGTTGTAAGAGCTAAATTTGCAACCTAGCTTTATCTAGTAAACAGATTCATTGCAACCGCTAAAATGCCAGCTAATCATCATCAATTACCGTGCCTGCTGGCATAAGTGATCATGTCTCTCCACAACTTTTGATCACGCGACAGTTATTTATCATTCCGGCTGTTGATCTTTTGCTTAGCCGTTCTCTTAAGCTGTCTGGTATCTTTTCTCTTTCTCTCCCTCTATCTCTTTGTACCTTCATATTCCCAGTTGTTACAATATATTCCAGCTCCAAACATTAACGTAGGGTGATGATGGTTCGACATTCAAGGTTACAGTAAAGAGGTTAACACAAGTGGGAAACAATAACGTAGGATGATGATGTTCGACATTCAGGGTTACAGTAAAGAGGTTAACACAAGTGGGAAACAATAACGTAGGATGATGATGTTCGACATTCAAGGTTACAGTAAAGAGGTTAACACAAGTGGGAAACATTAACGTAGGATGATGATGTTCGACATTCAAGGTTACAGTAAAGAGGTTAACACAAGTGGGAAACAATAACGTAGGATGATGATGTTCGACATTCAAGGTTACAGTAAAGAGGTTAACACAAGTGGGAAACATTAACGTAGGAACATGATGTTCGACATTCAAGGTTACAGTAAAGAGGTTAACACAAGTGGGAAACAATAACGTAGGAAGATGATGGTTCGACATTCAAGGTTACAGAAAAGAGGTTAACACAAGTGGGAAACAATAACGTAGGATGATGATGTTCGACATTCATGGTTACAGTAAAGAGGTTAACACAAGTGGGAAAAAATAACGTAGGAAGATGATGGTTCGACATTCAAGGTCACAGTAAAGATTGGCAGATCTTTTGTTGTCGTTCTCTTCAATATACCAAGAAGAGTAGATTTAAGACCAGATCTTCAGATCGTTCTAGTATTGAGACATGCACTAGCATCGTGTCTCAGTTACACATGTAACAACCTCATGTCTCAGTTATACATGTAACTATCTCATGTCTCAGTTAAACATGTAACTATCTCATGTCTCAGTTATACATGTAACCATCTTATGTCTCAGTTATACATGTAACCATCACATGTCTCAGTTATATATGTAACCATCTTATGTCTCAGTTATACATGTAACTATCTCATGTCTCAGTTATACAAGTAACCATCTTATGTCTCAGTTATACATGTAACCATCACATGTCTCAGTTATACATGTAACCATCTCATGTCTCAGTCAAACATATAACCATCTAATGTCTCAGTTAAACATGTAACCACCTCATGTCTCAGTTGTACATGTAACCATATCATGGTTCAGTTATACATGTAACCATATCATGTCTCTGTAAAATATATAACCATCTAATGTCTCAGTTATACATGTAACCACCTTATGTCTCAGTTATACATGTAACCACCTTATGTCTCAGTTATACATGTAATCACCTCATGTCTCAGTTATACATGTTACCACCTCATGTCTCCGTTATACATGTAACCATCTCATGTCTCAGTTATACATGTAACCATCTCATGTCTCAATTATACATGTAACTACCTCATGTCTCAGTTATACATGTAACCACCTCATGTCTCAGTTATACATGCAACTATCTCATGTCTCAGTTATACATGCAACTATCTCATGTCTCAGTTATATATGTAACTATCTCATGTCTCAGTTATACATGTAACTATCTCATGTCTCAGTTATACATGTAACTATCTCATGTCTCAGTTATACATGTAACTATCTCATGTCTCAGTTATACATGTA
Source organism: Megaustenia siamemsis (assembly GCA_032433765.1). Lineage (NCBI taxonomy): Eukaryota > Metazoa > Mollusca > Gastropoda > Stylommatophora > Ariophantidae > Megaustenia > Megaustenia siamemsis. The sequence goes on along the minus strand of JAVIAB010000059.1, from coordinate 53,566,642 downwards.
ACTATATCATGTCTCAGTTATACATGTAACCATCTCATGTCTCAGTTATACATGTAACTATCTCATGTCTCAGTTATACATGTAACTATCTCATGTCTCAGTTATACATGTAACTATCTCATGTCTCAGTTATACATGTAACTATCTCATGTCTCAGTTATACATGTAACCATCTCATGTCTCACTTATACATGTAACTATCTCATGTCTCAGTTATACATGTAACTATCTCATGTCTCAGTTATACATGTAACTATCTCATGTCTCAGTTAAACATGTAACTATCTCATGTCTCAGTTATACATGTAACCATCTTATGTCTCAGTTATACATGTAACCATCACATGTCTCAGTTATATATGTAACCATCTTATGTCTCAGTTATACATGTAACTATCTCATGTCTCAGTTATACATGTAACCATCACATGTCTCAGTTATACAAGTAACCATCTTATGTCTCAGTTATACATGTAACCATCACATATCTCAGTTATACATGTAACTATCTCATGTCTCAGTTATACATGTAACCATCACATGTCTTAGTTAGATATGTAACCATCACATGTATCAGTTATACATGTAACCATCACATGTCCCAGTTATACATGTAACTATCTCATGTCTCAGTTATACATGTAACCATCTCATGTCTCAATTATACATGTAACTACCTCATGTCTTAGTTATACATGTAACCACCTCATGTCTCAGTTATACATGCAACTATCTCATGTCTCAGTTATACATGTAACTATCTCATGTCTCAGTTATACATGTAACTATCTCATGTCTCAGTTATACATGTAACTATCTCATGTCTCAGTCATACATGTAACTATCTCATGTCTCAGTTATACATGTAACTATCTCATGTCTCAGTTATACATGTAACTATCTCATGTCCCAGTTATACTTATAACCATCTCATGTCTCAGTTATACATGTAACCATCTCATGTCTCAGTCAAACATATAACCATCTAATGTCTCAGTTAAACATGTAACCACCTCATGTCTCAGTTGTACATGTAACCATATCATGGTTCAGTTATACATGTAACCATATCATGCCTCTGTAAATTATATAACCATCTAATGTCTCAGTTATACATGTAACCACCTTATGTCTCAGTTATACATGTAACCACCTTATGTCTCAGTTATACATGTAATCACCTCATGTCTCAGTTATACATGTTACCACCTCATGTCTCCGTTATACATGTAACCATCTCATGTCTCAGTTATACATGTAACCATCTCATGTCTCAATTATACATGTAACTACCTCATGTCTTAGTTATACATGTAACCACCTCATGTCTCAGTTATACATGCAACTATCTCATGTCTCAGTTATACATGTAACTATCTCATGTCTCAGTTATACATGTAACTATCTCATGTCTCAGTTATACATGTAACCATCTCATGTCTCAGTCATACATGTAACTATCTCATGTCTCAGTTATACATGTAACTATCTCATGTCTCAGTTATACATGTAAATATCTCATGTCTCAGTTATACATGTAACTATCTGATGTCTCAGTTATACATGTAACCATCACATGTCTCAGTTATACATGTAACTATCTCATGTCTCAGTTATACATGTAACCATCACATGTCTCAGTTATATATGTAACCATGTTATGTCTCAGTTATACATGTAACTATCTCATGTCTCAGTTATACATGTAACTATATCATGTCTCAGTTATACATGTAACCATCTCATGTCTCAGTTATACATGTAACCATCACATGTCTCAGTTATACATGTAACTATCTCATGTCTCAGTTATACATGTAACTATCTCATGTCTCAGTTATACATGTAACTATCTCATGTTTCAGTTATACATGTAACTATCTCATGTCTCAGTTATACATGTAACTATCTCATGTCTCAGTTATACATGTAACTATCTCATGTCTCAGTTATACATGTAACTATTTCATGTCTCAGTTATACATGTAACTATCTCATGTCTCAGTTATACATGTAACTATCTCATGTCTCAGTTATACATGTAACTATCTCATGTCTCAGTTAAACATGTAACCATCACATGTCTCAGTTATACATGTAACTATCTCATGTCTCAGTTATACATGTAACCATCACATGTCTCAGTTATACATGTAACTATTTCATGTCTCAGTTATACATGTAACTATCTCATGTCTCAGTTATACATGTAACTATCTCATGTCTCAATTATACATGTAACCATCACATGTCTTAGTTAGATATGTAACCATCTTATGCGTCTTTGACCTGTATGCGTTACATTTATTGCTCTGTTTCTCAATTAAACATTTCAATTTGTTGTAAGAGCTAAATTTGCAACCTAGCTTTATCTAGTAAACAGATTCATTGCAACCGCTAAAATGCCAGCTAATCATCATCAATTACCGTGCCTGCTGGCATAAGTGATCATGTCTCTCCACAACTTTTGATCACGCGACAGTTATTTATCATTCCGGCTGTTGATCTTTTGCTTAGCCGTTCTCTTAAGCTGTCTGGTATCTTTTCTCTTTCTCTCCCTCTATCTCTTTGTACCTTCATATTCCCAGTTGTTACAATATATTCCAGCTCCAAACATTAACGTAGGGTGATGATGGTTCGACATTCAAGGTTACAGTAAAGAGGTTAACACAAGTGGGAAACAATAACGTAGGATGATGATGTTCGACATTCAAGGTTACAGTAAAGAGGTTAACACAAGTGGGAAACAATAACGTAGGATGATCATGTTCGACATTCAAGGTTACAGTAAAGAGGTTAACACAAGTGGGAAACAATAACGTAGGATGATCATGTTCGACATTCAAGGTTACAGTAAAGAGGTTAACACAAGTGGGAAACAATAACGTAGGATGATGATGTTCGACATTCAAGGTTACAGTAAAGAGGTTAACACAAGTGGGAAACATTAACGTAGGAACATGATGTTCGACATTCAAGGTTACAGTAAAGAGGTTAACACAAGTGGGAAACAATAACGTAGGAAGATGATGTTCGACATTCAAGGTTACAGAAAAGAGGTTAACATAAGTGGGAAACAATAACGTAGGAAGATGATGTTCGACATTCAAGGTTACAGTAAAGAGGTTAACACAAGTGGGAAACAATAACGTAGGATGATGATGTTCGACATTCATGGTTACAGTAAAGAGGTTAACACAAGTGGGAAACAATAACGTAGGATGATGATGTTCGACATTCATGGTTACAGTAAAGAGGTTAACACAAGTGGGAAAAAATAAAGTAGGAAGATGATGGTTCGACATTCAAGGTCACAGTAAAGATTGGCAGATCTTTTGTTGTCGTTCTCTTCAATATACCAAGAAGAGTAGATTTAAGACCAGATCTTCAGATCGTTCTGGTATTGAGACATGCACTAGCATCGTGTCTCAGTTACACATGTAACAACCTCATGTCTCAGTTATACATGTAACTATCTCATGTCTCAGTTAAACATGTAACTATCTCATGTCTCAGTTATACATGTAACCATCTTATGTCTCAGTTATACATGTAACCATCACATGTCTCAGTTATATATGTAACCATCTTATGTCTCAGTTATACATGTAACTATCTCATGTCTCAGTTATACATGTAACCATCACATGTCTCAGTTATACAAGTAACCATCTTATGTCTCAGTTATACATGTAACCATCTAATGTCTCAGTTAAACATGTAACCACCTCATGTCTCAGTTGTACATGTAACCATATCATGGTTCAGTTATACATGTAACCATATCATGTCTCTGTAAAATATATAACCATCTAATGTCTCAGTTATACATGTAACCACCTTATGTCTCAGTTATACATGTAACCACCTTATGTCTCAGTTATACATGTAATCACCTCATGTCTCAGTTATACATGTTACCACCTCATGTCTCCGTTATACATGTAACCATCTCATGTCTCAGTTATACATGTAACCATCTCATGTCTCAATTATACATGTAACTACCTCATGTCTCAGTTATACATGTAACCACCTCATGTCTCAGTTATACATGCAACTATCTCATGTCTCAGTTATACATGCAACTATCTCATGTCTCAGTTATATATGTAACTATCTCATGTCTCAGTTATACATGTAACTATCTCATGTCTCAGTTATACATGTAACTATCTCATGTCTCAGTTATACATGTAACTATCTCATGTCTCAGTTATACATGTAACTATATCATGTCTCAGTTATACATGTAACCATCTCATGTCTCAGTTATACATGTAACTATCTCATGTCTCAGTTATACATGTAACTATCTCATGTCTCAGTTATACATGTAACTATCTCATGTCTCAGTTATACATGTAACTATCTCATGTCTCAGTTATACATGTAACTATCTCATGTCTCACTTATACATGTAACTATCTCATGTCTCAGTTATACATGTAACTATCTCATGTCTCAGTTATACATGTAACTATTTCATGTCTCAGTTAAACATGTAACTATCTCATGTCTCAGTTATACATGTAACCATCTTATGTCTCAGTTATACATGTAACCATCACATGTCTCAGTTATATATGTAACCATCTTATGTCTCAGTTATACATGTAACTATCTCATGTCTCAGTTATACATGTAACCATCACATGTCTCAGTTATACAAGTAACCATCTTATGTCTCAGTTATACATGTAACCATCACATGTCTCAGTTATACATGTAACTATCTCATGTCTCAGTTATACATGTAACCATCACATGTCTTAGTTAGATATGTAACCATCACATGTATCAGTTATACATGTAACCATCACATGTCTCAGTTATACATGTAACTATCTCATGTCTCAGTTATACATGTAACCATCACATGTCTTAGTTAGATATGTAACCATCTTATGCGTCTTTGACCTGTATGCGTTACATTTATTGCTCTGTTTCTCAATTAAACATTTCAATTTGTTGTAAGAGCTAAATTTGCAACCTAGCTTTATCTAGTAAACAGATTCATTGCAACCGCTAAAATGCCAGCTAATCATCATCAATTACCGTGCCTGCTGGCATAAGTGATCATGTCTCTCCACAACTTTTGATCACGCGACAGTTATTTATCATTCCGGCTGTTGATCTTTTGCTTAGCCGTTCTCTTAAGCTGTCTGGTATCTTTTCTCTTTCCCTCCCTCTATCTCTTTGTACCTTCATATTCCCAGTTGTTACAATATATTCCAGCTGTTTTCTTCTCATTACATGGTAAACAAAAAATTATGATTGTTTCATCCTAATTTTGGAAATTAGCTCTCTTTTTGCTTTGGCCTCTTTCAGAACGTTTTCATTATTCTTCTTAGCTGTCCGTTGTATTCTCAACATTCTTCTGTAAAACTACATTTCTACAGCCTCCAGTTGATTTTCTTGTCTGTTGTCCTATTGTCCATGATTCACATCCATATGTTAAGACTGACTCTATATAACATTTAAGATCTCTTTTTCTGGTTTCTATTGTCAAAAATATTTGTTTTCACTTTACAGCGAATATATTATGAGATCAATAGTAGACAAAAAAGGAATTGAAGTCAACGGTCACAACATAAATAATTTACGATATGCGGATGACACAGTCTTAATAGCAGAGACAGAGAACGAACTACAAGAAATGATAGACATAATAGTAAAAGAAAGCAACAAGAAAGGTCTGAGTCTGAATAGTAAGAAAACAGAAGTAATGGTGATATCGAAGAAATAATCATCACCATCATGCAGCATAAAAATAAACAAGACAAATGTGAAACAAGTGCAACGTTTCAAATACTTGGGCACAATAATAACATCAGATGGAAGCTGCACCACAGAAATAAAAAAAAGCAGAATAGCTCAGGCCAAATAACATTTCAGAAAATGAAAAATATCTTATGCAACAAATCTATGTCAATAGAAATGAGAAAAAGAGTTCATCGGTGCTATATAGAACCAATTCTGACCTATGGAAAAGAATCATGGACAGTAGACAAATAAATGAAAAAACGATTAGAGGCCACAGAGATGGGATTTCTCAGAAGAATGTTGAAAGTTCCCTGGACAGCTAAAAAGACCAATGAGGAAGTTCTCAAAGAGGCCAACACAAAAAGGGAGCTCCTAAAAAACATCAGAAAGAAAAAAATCAACATTTTTCGGGCACATCATGAGAAGAGGAAAGTTGGAATACTTGGTTACAACTGGCAAAATAAAAGGAAAGAGTGATGGCAGACGACAAAGAGAGAAAATACTGGATAGCTTGGTGTAATGGCATGGAAAACAGTCAGCAACAGAACTGATACGATGCACTGTGGATAGAAGGTTGTGGAAGGACATGATCGCCTACGCCCACCGGTATGACACATGATGATAATTGTCAAAAATGGATTACATAGTATCTTCCTCATTTTTTGAAAAGTTGCTTTTCATTTGAGCTATTGTACATCTCACCTCTGTTGTACATCTACCATCTGAGGTTAACAAGGTTCCCAGATATTTAAATTAATTCTCTTGTTTTAATATTGTTCCACTTGTTTATATTTTGCCATCCGGTGATGTCTTTTTCTGTGTGGCTACCATAACTTCTGTCTTTTTTTCTATTGAGGCAGAGTACTTTATTTTTGCTTTCTTTCGCTATAATGTCTTACATTTCTTGTAACTCATTTCCACTCTTAGCGATTAAGACTGTATCATCAGCATAAAAGGTAAGTAAAGAGCCCCCGTCACGCCAAGTGGCGTATAGGGAATATGGTATTAGTGACCATACATTTCACACACCTTCAGCACATGATTTTTGGAGTAATGTAGTCGGTATTACGCCCGTGCCGCTTTACTTTCCAGAAAAAATCCTGTACCCATTTAAGGCTGGGTGAACTCGGAAGCCGTCGGTTGGGATCGAAACCTACCTCTTGTCCTTTGTAGTCCTGTTCACTAACCACTGAGCTATCGCGGTTTCCGTATCATCATCATCATAACTGGGGTTATTTATAATGATCTCCAATTGTTTTTCCAGGCATGCCCCTTATGGATCTTAAAATAACCTCACTATACATATTAAATAAATCTGGTGACAGCACATAATCTTGTCTAACACCCTGTTTTATTTGTTGAATGCCAGTAAATAACCAGATTAATTGTAACCGTTTAATTGTTCACACTGTTTTATTTGTTGGATGCCAGTAAATAACCAGATTAATTGTAACCGTTTAATTGTTCACACTGTTTCATTTGTTGAATGCCAGTAAATAACCAGATTAATTGTAACCGTTTAATTGTTCACACTGTTTCATTTGTTGAATGCCAGTAAATAACCAGATTAATTGTAACCGTTTAATTGTTCACACTGTTTTATTTGTTGAATGCCAGTAAATAACTAGATTAATTGTAACCGTTTAATTGTTCACACTGTTTTATTTGTTGAATGCCAGTAAATAACCGGATTAATTGTAACCGTTTAATTGTTCACACTGTTTTATTTGTTGAATATCAGTAAATAACCAGATTAATTGTAACCGTTTAATTGTTCACACTGTTTCATTTGTTGAATGCCAGTAAATAACCAGATTAATTGTAACCGTTTAATTGTTCACACTGTTTTATTTGTTGAATGCCAGTAAATAACCAGATTAATTGTAACCGTTTAATTGTTCACACTGTTTCTTCAACAGTTTGTTTGGAAGTGTTACATTTTCCAAATTCCTTCCCTAATCAAACAACATTTTATGGCACACGATCATTAATTCAGCTCTGCTTGATAAATACAAAGATGATTCAAATTAGAAAAGGTTGATGTGTGAGAGGATTCAAATTAAACCCAACAAGAAATACGATTACTAATTCCCTCTTGAGAACAACCAAACAATTCCATAGATCGCAGAGGAACATCAAATGGTAGATATTGTTGAGGTAAGAACCAAACATTTCCTTGGATCGCAGAGGAACATCAAATGGTAGGTATTGTTGAGGTAACAACAAAAAATGTCCATGGATCGCAGAATAACATCAAATGGTAGGTATTGTTCAGGTAAAAATGACATCAAATGGTAGATACTGTTGAGGTAACAACCAAACACCAAAAAGATACAATGAAGAAACTGCCAGGTACCAAAGGCAATGCTGAAAGCAGAATTTTGAAAGGGATTGTACACCAGGATACCTGCCCCAGAAAATCGTGTTACAATTGAATATAGAGTTTCAAGTAGACATTTGGCAAAACTAGCAAAGCACGAAAGCAAGGCCTGCCTACTATAGTACTGAAACCTTACCTATGAAAACGTTTGAAATAAGAGATCTGCCTTCACCTGATAATACAAGAGAAATGAAGGTACTACCTGCCAGACATCTACCCCATGTGCCGATAGAATTACTGGCTACTGTCATCTTTGTTGCTTTCCCTCTCGGGTGTTGAGAGAGATTCAAAGTTCTGGTGTTCGCCATTTTGGCGGTTTCACTCATTGTCAAAAGATGTTATTGTAGCGCTTCTTAGATGTTGTCTGTGCATCTTACTCTAGGTCTGCCGCATGTTCTTCTCCCTTCTCCTCATTAAAAAAAAATTCTTTGTATGGTATGGAATCAGATGGCATCCTTTCTGAATGGTCAAACATGTTTATTTTACTAATATAATAACAATCCCAAATGAGAAAACGTGCAAAGAACCAAAAATGGCCCAAATTTAAAAAAAAAGAGTTTGTCAGGAGCATTTCTTCTTAAGTGTAGACACGACCAGAACTCTTGGAAACGTCAATAGTTGCAGAGGACGGAAGCAGTTCATATCGTCAAACCGGGAGTGAGCTAACCCTGGCCGTAGCCACAGGCAGGTTCCCAAGTAATTTTACAAAGCTAAAATCGAAATTCTCAAGGTCGCACCAGAAATGGCCCATCAACACACTAATTATGTGCATGAGAACATGGCGCTACTGTCTAAGGCGCTTTCAGCCTTGAAATCTTCCCAAAAATAATTTACTCAAGGCAGTATGCCTGCTTGTTTTCTTGTGTTCGCTCGATGACTAAAGGAGTACACCTCTTCGTCATCCGCCCTTAAAAGGACGTTAAATTGACGTTTCTGCGTTGTGTTGTGGTTTGCAGTTTAACTGTAATATTTGCGCCTTTCGACCAAACACATCCGACTTCAGCACGACATTTTTGAGTAGCGGGTTGTCTTCCCTCATAGATTCATACTCCATTGGCTACACTAGACAGGTTAGTTTGCTAGTGGAGGCACCACAGAGAGGTAGTGCAAGATCTGGATGGTTCTGGTTCACCGATACTGGCGCAAGCCATCATCTGTTGGTCGCTGACAACTTCCAGCTCTGCTGCTGTAAGGCGCGCTTACGTCACCGTAGACACAATAAGTTTCATTGTGTCATAATTTCAAGAGAATAGTCATGTGGATTCCTTAACAACGAAAAGCATAAAAGAAAATGTAGATAACCTGGACAAAGCTGGGAATGAAAACTACAACACAGCTATCTAAGCGACCACGAAAACGTCACTTGTGTCAAAAATGTTCAGTGTAACGAAATTAGATGTAAGTCAATTCTAATACAACACTGCGGATAAACCTCATAAATAAAATGTTATCTTTACGACATTATTGCATTACTGGGGTCTGGTAAAGGGGTTGATGATGGACTCCAGGACACAGCAGCTTCATCGTTATCAGCCCAAGTGTAACATCAGCTGTGCTTCTAACCCTGAACAGCTAGTTCCAACATGCACCACTTCGCTACATCGCATAGAGACAACAACTCGTGTTGCTGCCTCTACCTTGAGACAAAAACATGTGTTGCTACCTCTAGCATGAGACAACAAAGTGTGTTGCTACCTCTAGCATGAGACAACAACTTGTGTTGCTACCTCTACCATGAGACAACAACTTGTGTTGCTACCTCTAGCATGAGACAACAACTTGTGTTGCTACCTCTACCATGAGACAACAACGTGTGTTGCTACCTCTACCATGAGACAATAACTTGTGTTGCTACCTCTACCATGAGACAACAACTTGTGTTGCTACCTCTAGCATGAGACAACAACGTGTGTTGCTACCTCTAGCATGAGACAACTTGTGTTGCTTCCTCTAGCATGAGACAACAACTTGTGTTGCTACCTCTACCATGAGACAACAACTCGTGTTGCTACCTCTACCATGAGACAACAACTTGTGTTGCTACCTCTAGCATGAGACAACAACTTGTGTTGCTACCTCTACCATGAGACAACAACTTGTGTTGCTACCTCTAGCATGAGACAACAACTCGTGTTGCTACCTCTACCATGAGACAACAACTTGTGTTGCAACCTCTAGCATGAGACAACAACTTGTGTTGCTACCTCTACCATAAGACAACAACTTGTGTTGCTACCTCTAGCATGAGACAACAACTTGTGTTGCTACCTCTACCATGAGACAACAACTTGTGTTGCTACCTCTACCATAAGACAACAACTTGTGTTGCTACCTCTAGCATGAGACAACAACTCGTGTTGCAACCTCTACCATAAGACAACAACTTGTGTTGCTACCTCTAGCATGAGACAACAACTTGTGTTGCTACCTCTACCATGAGACAACAACTTGTGTTGCTACCTCTAGCATGAGACAACAACTTGTGTTGCTACCTCTACCATGAGACAACAACTTGTGTTGCTACCTCTAGCATGAGACAACAACTTGTGTTGCTACTTCTACCATGAGACAACAACTTGTGTTGCTACTTCTACCATAAGACAACAATTCGTGTTGCTACCTCTAACATGAGATAACAACTCTTGTTAAGACGGGAACTAGATGCTAATGATGTTGAAGAAGGCGAGAACTAGATGCTAATGATGTTGAAGAAGGCGAGAACTAGATGCTAATGATGTTGAAGCAGACGGGAGCTAGATGCTAATGATGTTGAAGAAGGCGAGAACTAGATGCTAATGATGTTGAAGCAGACGGGAACTAGATGCTAATGATGTTGAAGAAGGCGAGAACTAGATGCTAATGATGTTGAAGAAGGCGAGAACTAGATGCTAATGATGTTGAAGAAGGCGAGAACTAGATGCTAATGATGTTGAAGAAGGCGAGAACTAGATGCTAATGATGTTGAAGCAGACGGGAACTAGATGCTAATGATGTTGAAGAAGGCGAGAACTAGATGCTAATGATGTTGAAGAAGGCTAGAACTAGATGCTAATGATGTTGAAGAAGGCGAGAACTAGATGTTAATGATGTTGAAGAAGGCGAGAACTAGATGCTAATGATGTTGAAGAAGGCGAGAACTAGATGCTGATGATGTTGAAGAAGGCGAGAACTAGATGTTAATGATGTTGAAGAAGGCGAGAACTAGATGCTAATGATGTTGAAGAAGGCGAGAACTAGATGCTAATGATGTTGAAGAAGTTGAAGAAGGCGAGAACTAGATGCTAATGATGTTGAAGCAGACGGGATCTAGATGCTAATGATGTTGAAGCAGACGGGAACTAGATGCTAATGATGTTGAAGCAGACGGGAACTAAAAGCTAATGATGTTGAAGCAGACGAGAACTAGATGCTGATGCATGTAAACACAAGCCCTTTCTAAGTTGAGTTCACTCGTGAAACTCTGCTATTTACAGTTTCAGTTCACTCTTCTAGTACATGTTAATGGTGAGCTGAGTTTACTCCCCTGGTAGAATTCTACTTCCTCTACCTTTCAGCTCCCTGTGGAACATAGGTCTTCAACAAACACTTTCAGCTCCCTGTGGGACATAGGTCTTCAACAAACACTTTCAGCTCCCTGTGGAACATAGGTCTTCAACAAACACTTTCAGCTCCCTGTGGGACATAGGTCTTCAACAAACACTTTCAGCTCCCTGTGGAACATAGGTCTTCAACAAACACTTTCAGCTCCCTGTGGGACATAGGTCTTCAACAAACACTTTCAGCTCCCTGTGGAACATAGGTCTTCAACAAACACTTTCAGCTCCCTGTGGAACATAGGTCTTCAACAAACACTTTCAGCTCCCTGTGGGACATAGGTCTTCAACAAACACTTTCAGCTCCCTGTGGAACATAGGTCTTCAACAAACACTTTCAGCTCCCTGTGGAACATAGGTCTTCAACAAACACTTTCCAAGCCGTTCTGTTTCTTGTCATTCTTTTAAGATTATTCCATGTCTACCCCCATCATCTTCATCTCTGCTTCTATCTGTCTTCTCCAAGATTTCCTTGGTCTTCCTCTTTGTCTTTTTCCCTGGAGATAAAAAAAAAAATGGCCTGTTGTGTAATACTCTCAGTTGGCTTCCGGAGTTTGTGTCCTATCCAGCGCCATCGTCTTCGCTGCATCTCTTTATCCACTGGTGTTTGACTGGTACATTTCCATAATTCTATGTTAGTGATTTTGTCCTGCCAATTCCATCCTTTTATTCTGCATAAACATCCATCTTCATGTTTGTCATATTTGTTGTTCTCCATGTTTCACAGCCACATAATAAGACTGACTTAACATTGGAGTTGAACATTTTTATTTTAGTGTTAAACATAATTTATTTGGACGTACAATCTCACATATATCTGGGCAGTAATATAGACAAAGAGGGAGGGATATGTTGCCGAGTGCAACAAAAGCTCCTCTTGCTTTTGATATCCTTATTTTGGTATCATTTTCTGTTCCTCCCTCTTTGTCTATATTACTGCCCAGGTATGTGTAAAATTGTACGTCTAGTAGAGGTATTTCTCCTATTTTTATTTGGTTATTGCCAACTGCATTAATTCTAATAAATTTGGTCTTATCTCTATTTATATGCAGTCCCATCTGTTGTGATCTTTCATCAAGTATGCTCATTTTATCTTGCATCTATTGATGGTTGTGTGATAGGAGAGCTATGTCATCAGCAAAGTCTAAATCATCAAGTTGCTTGGTCAGTGACCACTGAATTCCATTTCTGTTGTTTTGAGTTATTTTCATAATAAAATCTATGACCAGTAGAAAGAGAAATGGAGACAGAAGGCATCCCTGCCTGACTCAAGTTCTTATTTCAAATGCTTCTGTAAGCTGTCCTTCATGCACCACACTACGTTTCATTTCTTCATACATTGTTCTTCGACGGCTTCCTGGTTCACCCACCCTTAAATGGGTACCAGATTTTTTTCTGGGAAAGTAAAGCGGCACGGGCGTAATACCGACCACATTACCCCAAAAATCATGTGCCGAAGATCTGTAAAATTTATGGTCACTAACACCACATTCCCTATACGCCACTTGACGTGACGGGGGCTCTTTACTTTACTTTACTATACATAGTTCTTATCAGTTCAATAAACTTTATGGGGATTCCGTAATGTCTCAGCAACTTCAAAAGCATTCTTCTGTCTAAATTATCAAATGCTTTTTCGTAATCTATGAATCCAATATATAGTTGGGACTGTAGTTCTAAACTTTCTGGTAGAATTGCTTGTCCTTTAATAATTAACATGCACTCCCCATGTAAAACACAAATTATGAGTTTTGCTCTCTCACCTGGTATGTGCCCTGTTCATGCCCCTGGTATGTGCCCCGTTCATCCCTTTGGTATATGCCCTGTTCATCCCCCTGGTATGTGCCCCGTTCATCCCTTTGGTATATGCCCTGTTCATGCCCCTGGTATGTGCCCTGTTCATCCCTTTGGTATATGCCCCGTTCATCCCCCTGGTATGTGCCCCGTTCATCCCCCTAGTATGTGCCCTGTTCATGCCCCTGGTATGTGCCCTGTTCATCCCCCTGGTATGTGCCCCGTTCATCCCCCTGGTATGTGCCCTGTTCATGCCCCTAGTATGTGCCCCGTTCATCCCCCTGGTATGTGCCCTGTTCATGCCCCTAGTATGTGCCCCGTTCATCCCCCTGGTATGTGCCCTGTTCATGCCCCTGGTATGTGCCCCGTTCATCCCCCTGGTATGTGCCCTGTTCATGCCCCTAGTATGTGCCCCGTTCATCCCCCTGGTATGTGCCCTGTTCATCCCCCTGGTATGTGCCCCGTTCATCCCCCTAGTATGTGCCCCGTTCATCCCCCTGGTATGTGCCCTGTTCATCCCCCTGGTATGTGCCCCGTTCATCCCCCTAGTATGTGCCCCGTTCATCCCCCTGGTATGTGCCCCGTTCATCCCCCTGGTATGTGCCCCGTTCATCCCCCTAGTATGTGCCCCGTTCATCCCCCTGGTATGTGCCCCGTTCATCCCCCTGGTATGTGCCCCGTTCATCCCCCTGGTATGTGCCCCGTTCATCCCCCTGGTATGTGCCCCGTTCATCCCCCTGGTATGTGCCCCGTTCATCCCCCTAGTATGTGCCCCGTTCATCCCCCTGGTATGTGCCCTGTTCATCCCCCTGGTATGTGCCCCGTTCATCCCCCTGATATGTGCCCCGTTCATCCCTTTGGTATGTGCCCTGTTCATCCCCCTGGTATGTGCCCCGTTCATCCCTTTGGTATGTGCCCCGTTCATCCCCCTGGTATGTGCCCCGTTCATACCCCTGGTATGTGCCCTGTTCATGCCCCTGGTATGTGCCCCGTTCATCCCCCTGGTATGTGCCCCGTTCATCCCTTTTGGTATGTGCCCCGTTCATCCCTTTGGTATGTGCCCCGTTCATCCCCCTGGTATGTGCCCCGTTCATGCCCCTGGTATGTGCCCCGTTCATGCCCCTGGTATGTGCCCCGTTCATCCCCCTGGTATGTGCCCCGTTCATCCCCCTGGTATGTGCCCTGTTCATGCCCCTGGTATGTGCCCCGTTCATCCCCCTGGTATGTGCCCCGTTCATCCCCCTGGTATGTGCCCTGTTCATGCCCCTGGTATGTGCCCCGTTCATGCCCCTGGTATGTGCCCTGTTCATGCCCCTGGTATGTGCCCTGTTCATCCCCCTGGTATGTGCCCCGTTCATCCCTTTGGTATGTGCCCCGTTCATCCCTTTGGTATGTGTCCTGTTCATGCCCCTGGTATGTGCCCCGTTCATCCCTTTGGTATGTGCCCCGTTCATCCCCCTGGTATGTGCCCCGTTCATCCCTTTGGTATGTGTCTTATTCATGCCCCTGGTATGTGCCCCGTTCATCCCCCTGGTATGTGCCCTGTTCACGCCCCTGGTATGTGCCCCGTTCATCCCTTTGGTATGTGCCCTGTTCATGCCCCTGGTATGTGCCCCGTTCATCCCCCTGGTATGTACCCTGTTCATGCCCCTGGTATGTGCCCCGTTCATCCCCCTGGTATGTGCCCTGTTCATGCCCCTGGTATGTGCCCCGTTCATCCCCCTGGTATGTGTCCTGTTCATGCCCCTGATATGTGAACCGTTCATCCCCCTGGTATGTGCCCTGTTCATGCCCCTGGTATGTGCCCCGTTCATCCCTTTGGTATGTGCCCTGTTCATGCCCCTGGTATGTGCCCTGTTCATCCCCCTGGTATGTGCTCTGTTCATGCCCCTGGTATGTGCCCCGTTCATCCCCCTGGTATGTGCTCTGTTCATGCCCCTGGTATGTGCCCCGTTCATCCCCCTGGTATGTGCCCTGTTCATGCCCCTGGTATGTGCCCCGTTCATCCCTTTGGTATGTGTCCTGTTCATGCCCCTGGTATGTGCCCCGTTCATCCCCCTGGTATGTGCCCTGTTCATGCCCCTGGTATGTGCCCCGTTCATCCCTTTGGTATGTGCCCTGTTCATGCCCCTGGTATGTGCCCCGTTCATCCCCCTGGTATGTGCCCTGTTCATGCCCCTGGTATGTGTCCCGTTCATCCCCCTGGTATGTGTCCTGTTTTTGCCACTGGTATGTTCTCCGTTCATGCCCCTGGTATGTGCCCCGTTCATGCCCCTGGTGTGTGCCCCTTCATGCCCCTGGTATGTGCCTCTTCATGCCCCTGGTGTGTGCCCCTTCATGCCCCTGGTGTGTGCCCCTTCATGTCCCTGGTATGTGCCCTTCATGCCCCTGGTATGTGCCACGTTCATGCCCCTGGTGTGTGCCCCTTCATGCCCCTGGTATGTGCCCCGTTCATGCGCCTGGTATGTGCCCCTTCATGCCCCTGGTATGTGCCCCGTTCATTGCTGACTCCCACGTCAATGATTTGTGAGTCAGTAAGCACGGAGTACGTGTCCTATCGTCAGCAGTTCTTCACAATTCAACATTTCAATATCAAATGTGCACCTATGGGAGCGCCACAGAATCTGAAGAATTTTTTTTAAAAACAAATTTGTGTGTGGAGATATACCACAACACAGAGAATGTTGTCACATTTTGGTAGCTCTTCCTAATGGTGTCATATTTTGGTAGCTCTTCCTATTGTTGTCACATTTTGGTCGCTCTTCCTATTGTTGTCACATTTTGGTAGCTCTTCCTATTGTTGTCACATTTTGGGAGCTCTTCCTATTTTTATCACATTTTGGTAGCTCTTCATATTGTTGTCACATTTTGGTAGCTCTTCCTATTGTTGTCACATTTTGGTAGCTCTTCCTATTGTTGTCACATTTTGGGAGCTCTTCCTATTGTTGTCACATATTGGTAGCTCTTCCTATTGTTGTCACATTTTGGTAGATCTTCCTATTGTTGTCACATTTTGGGAGCTCTTCCTATTTTTATCACATTTTGGTAGCTCTTCCTATTGTTGTCACATTTTGGTAGCTCTTCCTATTGTTGTCACATTTTGGTAGATCTTCCTATTGTTGTCACATTTTGGTAGCTCTTCCTATTGTTGTCACATTTTGGTAGCTCTTCCTTGTCAAACAAAGCATCTTAGAGAAGAATAACGATAAATATAATATTGAAGCTCTACGACAAGACTAGATGTTGTGACTCATACAATCTTCAACACGTGACCAACACACACAAACACGTCTATACAGTACCAGCATCACGAAAAGAGGAAAGTTGTAATACTTGGCTACAAATGGCAATATAGAGAGAAAGAGAGATCGCGGACAACAAAGAGAGGAGATACTGGATAGCTTGTGACATGGCCGGAAAACATTCAACAGCATTGATACGATGTACTGTGGATAGAGAAATGTGAAAGGACATGATGGCCAACGCCAACCGGTAGAGCACATAGTCATGATGATGGTAAAGTACTAGAGTCGTCACGGCTTGGCCCGATTGTCCAAGTGATACAATGTTTCATTTTTTAAGCGCATCCCCAGAAGAATACTCTATGGTGAACTAACACACGGAAAAAGACAAATCGGCAGACCTAAACTATGATATAGAGATATCTGTAAATCATCTCTAAAGACTTCTCCATATATGAAAATCACATGGAACATCTGGCAAGTGATTGCACATCATGGAGAGCATGTATATGGAACGGTATAACATCATTTGAGACTGTGCTAAGGCAAAACTTTGAAGAGAAAAGACTCACGAAAAAGGATGAAAAAACTCTGTGGACCAGGGTGCCTGACTTGTTTAGCATAATCGTTAAGTCAAAAAATTATATCTTTACTATTCTCACCTTGATATGCCACAGGTAAGTTATATTTACATGTACTCATACACAAATTCTACTCCCTCAAATCCTACTCACACATGTAATACACAAATTCTACTCCCTCAAATCCTACTCATACATGTAATACACAAATTCTACTCCCTCAAATCCTACTCATACATGTAATACACAAATTCTACTCCCTCAAATTCTACTCATACATGTACTCATACACAAATTCTACTCCCTCAAATCCTACTCATACATGTACTCATACACAAATTCTACTCCCTCAAATCCTACTCATACATGTACTCATACACAAATTCTACTCCCTCAAATCCTACTCATACATGTACTCATACACAAATTCTACTCCCTCAAATCCTACTCATACATGTACTCATACACAAATTCTACTCCCTCAAATCCTACTCACACATGTACTCATACACAAATTCTACTCCCTCAAATCCTACTCACACATGTACTCATACACAAATTCTACTCCCTCAAATCCTACTCACACATGTACTCTTACACAAATTCTACTCCTTCAAATCCTACTCACACATGTACTCATACACAAATTCTACTCCCTCAAATCCTACTCATACATGTAATACACAAATTCTACTCCCTCAAATCCTACTCACACATGTACTCATACACAAATTCTACTCCCTCATATCTCACTCATACATGTACACATACACACATTTACACAATCAGATGATGATTCCTGCACACAGAAGAACACACACTCAACCATACAACTGCACTCATTCACAAAGACGATTCACTCACCGTTTGACAAACCGACAATAATACATAATAACACACACATACAAACGCACACACATCCCATCCTAATCCACCATTTATTCACTCACAAACACACACACACACACACTGGCTTCATCTCTCCGTCTACCCATTCACACACACTCACTCAAACAAATTCACACACACACACACATTAAGACATTTTATCACTTACTATTTATCTTCATCTACCCATTCACTCACTCACTCACTCACTCCCTTCACACAAATTCACACACAGAGTATATCACTAACGTCTTCTCAGTCCTCCATTCTCTCACACACACACACATTAACACACGCACACATTAACACACACACATTAACACACACACATTAACACACACATTAATGCACACACATTAACACACACATTAACACACACATTACCACACAAACACATACATTCTAACACACACATTAACACACACACCGTTCATCACTGACGTCCCCTCCGTCCTCTATTCACTCACTCACTCACTCACTCACTCACTCACTCACTCATTCACTCACTCACTATTCACTCACTTACTCAATCAATCACTCACTCACACACATTAACACACACACCGTTCATCACTGATGTCCGCTCCGTCCGCTATTCACTCACTCACTCACACACATTAACACACACACCATCCTCTATTTATCCATTCACAAGCACGACGATTCCCTCACAAACCCTCACTACGTCATCAACACATATTTACACAACGATACCCATCTCACATATTCACACACTCATTCACCCCCACACTGACAGTAACTAATACCCACACATTTAATAAGTGATACCCCATCCCTTCCTCTAATTCGTTCTCTCACTTCCTCCCACTCTGACACTAATTAATGCACACAGTGACACGCCCTAATTGTATTCACTGATAGACCTATACTCTGTCCTAGTCTATGCTAATCGTCATCCCAACGTAATGCTACCAATGCCAGACTTTGACTCTAGACTCAAGAACAATAAGATAAATAACCTCTAAAAAAAGTAAAGTACCCCCGTCACTCCAAGTGGCGGCGTATAGTGAATATGGTGTTAGTGACCATAAATTTTACAGACCTTCGGCACATGATTTTTTGGGGTAATGTGGTCGGTATTACGCCCGTGCCGCTTTACTTTCCCAGAACAAAATCCGGTACCCATTTAAGGCTGGGTGAACCCGGAAGCCGTCGGTTGGAATCGAACCCTACTCCTTGTCCTTTGTAGTCGACTTCCTAACCACTGAGCTGATAAAATGGCTAGCCACGTGATAAAACAGAAAGATCAAAACACAAGACAACGAGCTTTCAATAAACGTTGTGAGAACACTAGACCCAAGAAGCGATTACAATAAAAAATGGATTGATGGAATGTTAGAAAGACCAAGAAACATAACAGCAGGAGAGGCTATGAAAAGAACATAAGAAATTATATCTCCCCTGAACTCTGGAAGCCAAATGTGGATGGAATGAAAATATATTTCTTCTCAATAATTTACTCATACACACATATTCACTCAATAATTTACTAATACACACATATTCACTCAATAATTTATTCATACAAACATATTCACTCAATAATTTATTCATACAAACATATTCACTCAATAATTTATTCATACAAACATATTCACTCAATAATTTATTCATACAAACATATTCACTCAATAATTTACTCATACACACATATTCACTCAATAATTTATTCATACAAACGTATTCACTCAAAAATTTATTCATACACACATATTCACTCAATAATTTACTCATACACACATATTCACTCAATAATTTATTCATACAAACATATTCACTCAATAATTTACTCATACACACATATTCACTCAATAATTTACTCATACAAACATATTCACTCACTGATTTACTCACTAACAACAATCACACATGCACTGGTGGCACTTTTCGTACAATCATTCATTGGCAAGCAAACTCAAACACGTACACAAAAACGTAAGACATTATTGTATGGAAGTACTCTTTTGTATACAAATTCACATATGCAATTGCGCATACACATGCACATACACATACACACAAATACAACGTTCACTAACTAGAATTGTTTCGATTCCGGTTGACCAAGATGGCGGGTGTTTTAATTTCGGAGAGTAGATCCATTTTTGACAATAGAAACACGAAAAGGAGTTCTTAAATGTTATGTAGAGCCAGTCTTAACATATGGATGTGAATCAAGGACAATAGGACAACAGACAAGAAAATCACTGGAGTCTGTAGAAATGTGGTTTTACAGAAGAATGTTGAGAGTACTATGGACAGCTAAGAAGAGTAATGAAAATGTTCTGAAAGAGGTCAAAGCAAAAAGAGAGCTAATTTCAAATATTAGGAAGAAACAAGCATCATTTTTTGTCATATAATGAGAAGAGAGCAACTGGAATATATTGTAACAACTGGAAACATTGAGGGACGAAGAGATAGAGGGAAGCAAAGATAAACGATACCAGACAGCTTAAGAGAATGGCTTGGCAGAAGGTCAACAACAGAAATGATAAATAACTGTCGTGATCGAAAGTTGTGGAGAGACATGATCACCTACGCCAGCAGGCCCGGTACTTGATGATGATGATGAGATTATGTGATTAAAGTGATTGAGAAAGTGCTTTCAACGGAAATATATATTTCAAAAAGTTGTGTAAAGTTTTCTATCCAAGGAGGAGATTAAGATCAGGTAAGTACTTTTTTTAATGTAAACAGTAAAAATGTATAGTTAGACCGTAAAAGATCACAGATGAGACCTTAGTGATCAAACACGTCGGGGGAAAACACAAGCCGGGCTAAACCCGCATATGTGTGTGTTTTAAGTTAAGCCCTTAACTTACGACTGACTCAGCTGGTCGGTAAGGGAAACATGTTTTATGCTCAGAGAAATCACAGAAGATGGAGATATATAAAGTAGCAACCATCAATATATGCGGAATAAAGAACATCAATATAACTATAGAAGGCGGACAACTAAAACAAGTAGAGGAATTCAAATACCTAGGAAGTCTAGTGACAAACGATAATTAACAAACAGCACAGATAGACTAAGATGCATCAAAGTTTGTCAAATCATTGGACAGTTATCACCACTATTGTTCAACAAGGAAAATAAACTAGAGGCAAAACGGACACTCTACAATACAATCTTCATCCAAACGTGCTACAAATGCCAATCCTGGACCCTAGATGCAAGAACAATAAGAAAAAAATAACATCTACTGAGATGAAATGTGTCAGACGAATGACAGGAAACAGTCTGAGAGATAAGATCAGAAATGAAGAACTGAGAAAAAAGCTAGGAATAGCCATAGAACATATAAAGAAACAACAGTTAAAATGGTTTGGCCACATGACAATGCAGAATAATCAAAACATAAAACACAACGAGCCTTCAACAAACGTTGCGAGAACACCAGACCCAAGGGTCGACCCCGAAAACGATGGATGGATGGAATATTAGAAGCACTAGGAAACATAACAGCAGCAGAGGCCAACAGAAGAGCAAAAGACCTCAAATTATATCTCCCCTTGACGCTGAAAGACAAATGAAGAAGGAAAAAAGAAGACTAACTACAACACTTTTCCTCATCGCTACACACATACAGGAGAGACAATAATATAAACACACACGAATCAAACGGTCAAGGTCGGCCTCTCCGCCATGAAGGATCTAGATAAACGAACTAGCAAGGCAGGCACAACATTTGGTCAAACAGCACAACAGGTAAGGAACAACATGAAATTAACATCAACAACGAAGGTCCTAATAATAACATACCTACGTGCGAACTACTCTCCAGTACGGACCTGCAACTTGTACAATCTATTCAAGGCACAAGCTTTAGTCTAGTTTCCCCGTTCGCTGTCTTAGAAAAATGTTGAACATCAAATGGCAGGACAATGTAACCAACTTAGATGTCCTGCAAAGTGTCCATCCGTTATATATATATATATTGCGTTCGCCAGCTTTTTTACCTCTGACGAAGTACCTAGAGACTAGGAACCGAATTTTGCTGTTAATCTGTTTTTCCCTGGAACCCGTGTGCACAGGGCTCCCTCGACGGACAGGCAGATAACTCCGACTTCGGAGGTACTCATATTTTTTCCGTCGATGAGTGATTGACGTTTCAAGTCAGGCCTAGCTGCTGAGATCAGGGGTGGTTGTTGCAGAGAGAAATCATAAATAAAAATTCCAACAGATGTAGCCGGGATTTGAACTCACAACCTTTCTATCTCGTGGCCGGCGTCTTGTCTCGAGACCAACTAGTCCCCCATCCATCCGTTATGACAATAGAGGTAAAGGCATCAAGATGCACCAAGATGCGTAGAGATGCGAAGCTGCTGTAAAGCTGATGATAATAGCAACACTTAAAAAAGGGAAGAAAAAAGTGGTATGGTGACAGCTTTACGTGGTAATGGACGAAACAAAAGTCGACGTTTCGGCCAAGTAGGCCTTCATCTGGACGAACAACAAACACAAAAATTATATATTGGTGTGGATAAGGGTTGTTCGTCCAGATGAAGGCCTACTTGGCCGAAACTTCGACTTTTGTTTCGTCATTACCACGTAAAGCTGTCACCATACCACTTTTTTCTTCCTTTTTTAGTATTGCCGTTATGACAATACTCAGGTGTTTAAGATTAAAAATGGTTAGGGCACGTTAGAACAATGGACCACAGCCCCAAGCAAGTGTTGTTTGTGAAGCTTATTAGATGGGAGCGGCCTGTGGGCAGACTAGACTTGATAGACACATATGTCCACAGGGTCTCCCTGTTATGATGTTCCGTTAGTGGGAACAGCTAGAAAACAGCTGGCACATGATGGTAACACATGGAGAATATCTCTACAGCAGCATGATAGCACTGAAGAGTTACATCAGGTCGACGTTACAAGAAACAAAGACGCGAGACAAAGGAGTCAACACCTCCCAACATACAATTGTCCTGTTCGTTCTGCAGCTAGAGCTGCCATGTCAATACGTGCAAGATGAGCCATGAGAGAAGCAGCTGGACGAAACAACGCCAGGCAGTTACTGTTGTTGACAATCTGCTGATCTGCAACTGTCAGGAGGTGCAACAGACCACACACATGTGTGTATGTATATATTATATACATGTGTGTGTGTGTGTGTGTGTGGTAGGATTTACTGACAGAACCCGCATACGCAATCATCGTTAACATTGAGTGCAGTCTCCGCATCGAAGGTTGGCTACCATGGAGCGCCATTCTGCTACGTCTCTTGCATTGATCGTGCAGGTTGTCATAGGCTGACTTGTTCATCTCCGCATCGAAGGTTGGCTACCATGGAGCGCCATTCTGCTAGGTCTCTTGCATTGATCGTGCAGGTTGTCATAGGCTGACTTGTCCATCTCCGCAACGAAGGTTGGCTACCATGGAGCGCCATTCTGCTAGGTCTCTTGCATTAATGGTGCAGGTTGTCATAGGCTGACTTGTCCAACTTTTGATGTTACTCGTCCGTATTGATATTGGTCTGCCTTTGTCTCTTTTAACTTGTGTTTTCACCTCTAAGATTACTTTTAGTAGGCTGTCCTGTCTTTTATCATGCCCCACAAATCTCATTTGTCTTGTTTGAATTGTACTTAGTAGTTATCTTTTCATTTTATTTGTTTTAAAACTTCATCATTTGTTTTATTTTCTTTGCATCCAATTATCCCCATTTTTCTATAAATCCACATTTCAAAGGCTTCAATTTTCTGTTTCGTTTTCTTCTCTTTTATCATTTGTAATAATAACTGAGAATACATTATGAGCGTATAAATGATCTTTCAGTAACAGAGTCAAGTGAGCACATGCTGTTTTTTTTTTTATTCCAGTCGTAAATAAAAATTAGTGACGACGTATGTGTACAAATAATCTCCAAAAGTTGGAAAGAAAAACTTATTGCACGTAAAATTTTCACCAGCTATCAAACTCTTTACATGCAAATTGCTTTTTTTTAAAATTTATAACTCAAATCCTCTTTGTGACGTAAAACCCAGGGAAGAGCAAACAGCACGTCACTTCCGTTTCCTTTCTTTCTTCCAAATCCCCACTAAATCCCTTTCCCCCAATGGTCCCTCCCCTAAATTGGCCCTCTCTCTCTCTCTCTCTCTCTCCTATTTTCCTCACCAAACCTCATGTTCTTCCAGTGTGTGACGCGGGCCACAATACTTGTCAACTTTGTAGTTGTCGCCATGACAACCTAGACGAAGCGGCGCTAACGACCACAGGATTGGTGACAGTTGGAAATCATAGCGCGCCAGCCAGCGTCCTGGATAGCTCGACTTGTGGATAGTGCTCGGGGTTTGGGGCTATCTGGGGACTGCTGGCAATGTGGGGAGGGAGGTGTGTCAGGATATTTGGGCACTCCTTGTAACGAAGGATCAATGCTGGGGGGAGCTTTGTAGGGAGATGAGGACAAGGGGAAATGGCAGTCTGGGTAAAAAGATGTTCTAGCACCGATCTGTTAGGTAAGATTTGGCTTGACAGGATGTGAGGTAGAAGACGGTGGGATTATTCCCCTTTGTTGGCATCCTAATCTTGTCATTATTTGCAATCTGTAGTAACCTCCTAGACACGAACACATCAATTGAAAAGCAACATTTAAAAGCACTTTAAACAATTGAAGAGCCAATCTCGGGCGCCTATTACTAGCAAGCTGTTGTAGTTCTACATTTAGTCATCTGCAGGAAGATGATGAGAGAAATGGACATGTTTCTGCCTGCCTCGTAGACAATGGCCACCAACTAGCTACCGACCAGTTGCAGACAAATAATAATAAATGAATATTATTATGGAGGGAAACTTCCGAGGCGATAACCAGCGAATCAATTCAGAGGAAGAGGTATGTTTACAGCACTCGGAAAAATTGACAAATAATCAACAACAGAAACAAAATATGAACCAAAGCAGGATCGAACCCGTACTCAGTGGCACGGCACGTTGCCAAGAAAAGCCAAACGCTAGGGAACACTGCCTAGCTGAGTGCTGTAAATATACCTCTTCCTCTGAATTGACTTACCAACCAGTTACTCGTTATGACCTTCACGTGCTGCTACAGGACAAAGTGAACACACTCAGGCGAATATGCAGGTCTGCTGGATCTTCTGCTGCTGCTGCTGTGATCATGACGTCATTCAGACTAGGATTCCGGACTCTCTTATGAAGTCAGCTGTCTGTTTTAATGATTCGGTTGCTCTGTATAGTTTCGCTTCCAGGGAGGTGGGTGTGGACCACATTGTCCTTCTCAGGTCTGTGTTTGTTGTCATGTTATCCAGGGTACAGTGGCATTGGCTGGTAGTACCTATTTTGAATTTGGTGAACATGTGGTTTCTCATTCTGTTGTGGCCAGTGCGTAGGCGAAGTATGATGACTTGATCCCTCCTTGATAGTTGGCGGTATCCATCCCTCTCGTTATACTTTGGGTGTTCTTGTTTCCATTTTTCATTATACTGACCTTTGATGATGGATTTGGCTTCATCGTAGCTGACCTGATGGTTCTCTAGTGGTAATCTCCCTCCCTCTTTAGCTAATTTGTCTGCACGTTCGTTTCCGTGTTTATTACAGTGTGATGGTAACCATTGGGTGACCAATCTCTGGAAGTTATTGCACAGTTGGTCTAGTGTTGTTCTCAAGTCATCTAATTCACTGTTCCTGGTGTGTTTTTAAAGCTGTTAGGACTGACAGTGAATCAGTCAGTATCACTAATTTCTTGTGCATGTTATTTTTGATAGCCAGTTTTACAACATCTTTGATGGCTTCAGTTCAGCTCTGGCTCATTGAGCTACGTTTAATGAAACAAGTCAACAACTCCCGGAATGCATGAACCAGGAGAAGAGTTTTAGTAAAGAAACTGAAATAAAATGTCTGAAAGTTGCATGCAGCAGCATATAATGTCCCGCTACAACCAGTCAAAAGGCGACGTATGTGACATAGCACATATCATTTTGTCATTTGTCTTTTACCAAAATATCAAACATGGTCTTTTGGGGAAAACCACAACAATTACACGCTCTTGGTGAACTTGACAAGAGCAAGAATGTCAACTAGCAGGGAACACCAGGTGTCTACAACAGTCAACTAGCAGGGAACACCAGGTGTCTACAACAGTCAACTAGCAGGGAACACCAGGTATCTACAACAGTCAACTAGCAGGGAACACCAGGTGTCTACAACAGTCAACTAGCAGGGAACACCAGGTGTCTACAACAGTCAACTAGCAGGGAACACCAGGTGTCTACAACTGTCGAGAAACTGTTAACTAAGAATGGGGGCTAGCAGGGAACACCTGGCGTCTACAACTGTCGAGAAATTGTCAACTATGAATGCAGGCTAGCAGGGAACACCTGGCGTCTACAACTGTCAAGAAGCTGTCAACTAAGAATGGGGGCTAGCAGGAAACACCTGGCGTCTACAACTGTCAAGAAACTGTCATCTAAGAATGGGGGCTAGCAGGGAACACCTGGCGTCTACAACTGTCGAGAAACCGTCAACTAAGAATGGGCGCTAGCAGGGAACACCTGGCGTCTACAACTGTCAAGAAACTGTCAACTAAGAATGGGGGCTAGCAGGAAACACCTGGCGTCTACAACTGTCAAGAAACTGTCAACTGAGAATGGGGGCTAGCAGGGAACACCTGGGGTCTACAACTGTCGAGAAACTGTCAATGAGAATGTAGGGTAGCAGTGAACACCTGGGTTCTACAACTGTCCAGCATTTGTCTTCAGGGTATCCGGAAGAAAAAAGTGAGAGCATGAAAAATGATGACAAATTGTTCAGCAGTACAGACTCACATGAGGAGGAGATCTCAGCACTTATGCACATGTTCGAAGTGCAATGACGATGACCCGCAAATAACTCAATAGGCTAGAAACTGTCAACACATGGTACTAGATGGAAAGACGTAGCTCTCTCTCTTCCCCTATCTATCTCTCTATCTCTCTCTCTCCCTCAAATGTTACTAAAGAACATGGACAGTAATGAGTCGTTAATTTATTAATCGTCATCATCATCATCGAGTGCCATCTCCGCAACGAAGGTTGGCTACCATGGAGCGCCATTCTTCTCGTCTGTTACTTTAATGGTGCAGGTTGTCATAGGTTTATATGTCCATCTTTTGATGTCACTCGTCCATGTTAGTCTTGATCTGCCTCATATACACTGTATTTTCCCCTCCAGGATTACTTTTAGTAGGCTGTTGTGTCTTTTAACATGGCCCAAAAATCTCACTTTGTTGTCTTGTTTGAATTATGTTTAGTAGTTCTCTTTTAATTTTTAGTTGTTTTAAGATTTCATTGTTTGTTTTCTTCTCCTTCCATCCAATTCCACATTTCAAAGGCTTCAATTCTCTGTTCTGTTTTCTTTTGTAATGTAAATGTTTCTGCACCATATAGGAATGTTGTGAAGATGTAACATTTTGCTATTCTTAGTTTTAGCCCTGGTGTTATTTGTTTTGATGTTAGTGTATTTTTCATGGCATTAAAATTACTGTTTGCCATTCCTATTATTTTGTTTATTTCAGTTTTGGAGGCGAAGGCGCGCCTCCCAGCACCAGAGCTGGAAGTTATCAGCGACCCACAACTGATGGCTTGGAAGTTATCAGCGACCCACAACCAGTGTTCACTGTTATATCTTTCTTTATGTTTGTCTCTCCACCTGTGGTCGTTGTTACATCTTTCTTTATAATTGTGACTTCACCAGTGTTCGTTGTTATATCTTTCTTTATGTTTGTGACTTCACCAGTGCCCAGTGTTATATCATTCTTTATTTTTGTGACTCCACCAGACGTTAATGTTATACTTTTATTTAGTTACGGAATCTTCTGATATAATTCAATGATTTGACAATCCTTTATGTGACACATACATACTTAAACTTACGTTATATTCAAGCTAATAACG
Source organism: Megaustenia siamemsis (assembly GCA_032433765.1). Taxonomy (NCBI): domain Eukaryota; kingdom Metazoa; phylum Mollusca; class Gastropoda; order Stylommatophora; family Ariophantidae; genus Megaustenia; species Megaustenia siamemsis. Next base: position 53,538,492 of record JAVIAB010000059.1, on the reverse strand, counting down.
TCAACAAATATGGGAAACTAACGCTTACAAGATTATTGTTTTAAGATAGTTACAACGCCAGGGTTACTCATGGTAAGCAGGGAAGAGTATGACAGCAACTTGAATGAGCCCGTCGATTTTGTAACTTTTTTTGGTCACACTATGAGAGCAACTTGAATAAGTCCGTTGACCTTGTAAATTCTGTTGGTCACACTATGAGAGCAACTTGAATAAGTCCGTTGACCTTGTAAATCCTGTTGGTCACACTATGAGAGCAACTTGAATAAGTCCGTTGACCTTGTAAATTCTGTTGGTCACACTATGAGAGCAACTTGAATAAGTCCGTTGACCTTGTAAATTCTGTTGGTCACACTATGAGAGCAACTTGAATAAGTCCGTTGACCTTGTAAATTCGATTGGTCACACTATGAGAGCAACTTGAATAAGTCCGTTGCCCTTGTAAATCCTGTTGGTCACACTAAGAGAGCAACTTAAATAAGCCCGTTTACCTTGTAAATCCTGTTGGTCACACTATGAGAGCAACTTGAATAAGCCCGTTGACCTTTTAAATTCTGTTGGTCACACTATGAGAGCAACTTAAATAAGCCCGTTGACCTTGTAAATTCTGTTGGTCACAATATGAGAGCAACTTAAATAAGCCCGTTGACCTTGTAAATTCTGTTGGTCACACTATGAGAGCAACTTAAATAAGCCCGTTGACCTTGTAAATCCTGTTGGTCACACTAAGAGAGCAACTAGAATAAGCCCGTTGACCTTGTAAATTCTATTGGTCACACTAAGAGAGAAACTTGAATAAGCCCGTTGACCTTGTAAATTCTGTTGGTCACACTAAGAGAGAAACTTGAATAAGCCCGTCGACATTGTAAATTCTGTTGATCACACTAGGTCACACTATGAGAGCATGTTGAATAAGCCCGTTGACCTTGTAAATCCTGTTTGTCACACTAGGTCACACTATGAGAGCATCTTGAATAAGCCCGTTGACCTTGTAAATTATGTTTGTCACACTAGGTCACACTATGAGAGCATCTTGAATAAGCCCGTTGACCTTGTAAATGCTGTTGGTCACACTAAGAGAGCAACTTGAATAAGCCCGTTGACCTTGTAAATCCTGTTGGTCACACTATGAGAGCAACTTGAATAACCCCGATGACCTTGTAAATGCTGTTGGTCACACTAAGAGAGCAACTTGAATAGGCCCGATGACCTTGTAAATGCTGTTGGTCACACTAAGAGAGCATCTTGAATAACCCCGATGACCTTGTAAATGCTGTTGGTCACACTATGAGGGCAACTTGAATAAGCACGTTGACCTTGTAAATCCTGTTGGTCATACTATGAGGGCAACTTGAATAAGCACGTTGACCTTGTAAATCCTGTTTGTCACACTAGGTCACACTATGAGAGCATCTTGAATAAGCCCGTTGACCTTGTAAATCCTGTTGGTCATACTATGAGAGCAACTTGAATAAGCACGTTGACCTTGTAAATCCTGTTTGTCACACTAGGTCACACTATGAGAGCATCTTGAATAAGCACGTTGACCTTGTAAATCCTGTTTGTCACACTAGGTCACACTATGAGAGCATCTTGAATAAGCCCGTTGACCTTGTAAATTATGTTTGTCACACTAGGTCACACTATGAGAGCATCTTGAATAAGCCCGTTGACCTTGTAAATGCTGTTGGTCACACTAAGAGAGCAACTTGAATAAGCCCGTTGACCTTGTAAATCCTGTTGGTCACACTATGAGAGCAACTTGAATAACCCCGATGACCTTGTAAATGCTGTTGGTCACACTAAGAGAGCAACTTGAATAGGCCCGATGACCTTGTAAATGCTGTTGGTCACACTAAGAGAGCATCTTGAATAACCCCGATGACCTTGTAAATGCTGTTGGTCACACTAAGAGAGCAACTTGAATAAGCCCGTTGACCTTGTCAATCCAGTTGGACACACTATGAGAGCAACTTAAATAAGCCCGTTGACCTTGTAAATCCTGTTGGTCACACTAGGTCACACTATGATATCAACTTAAATAAGCCCACTGACCTTGTAAATCCTGTTGGTCACACTATGAGAGCAATTGAATAAGCCCATCGATCTTGTAAATTCTGTTGGTCACACTAGAGAGAGCAACTTAAATAAGTTAACCTATGCTATAGTCATTGAGAACGCCTTCGTGTAAGACACTGCTACAATAGCTAATTTTTTTAGTTAGCTGCGTGGCAGTGTGCCAGGCGTTCGGCTTCTCGTGGCAAGGCGCGGTGCCAGGGAGTACGGGTTCGATCCGGCTTCGGACCATATATTGTTCTTCGTTTTTTTCTGTTGTTGTTTGTCTGTCAATTTTTCCGAGTGCTAACACATACTTCTTTGTTCTATTATTCCCTATTACCGCCTCGGAAGTTCCCTATATAATAATATTTATTTATTATTATTTGTATCCATCTTAAATAAGCCCGTTGACCTTGTAAATTCTGTTGGTCACACTATGAGAGCAGCTTGAATAAGCCCGCCTACTTAGTAAATTTTGTCTACTCTGGTCACCTAAGGCCTAGTTTGTCTTATGATGTCTAAGTTCTCTTGTTACTTCATCTCACTACTAAACTACAGAGTTAACGAATAGCTAGGTTGGCTCGTTGTTATAATGCATTGCGGTGTGTCGAAGGGGTTGGTCCTAGTCTAGTCTACCTCGTATTGCTAACTCTCTGTGGTTGTTGTGTTTGTGAAATTTCATAATTTTCCTTCCGATGTCGTCAGATATGTGTTTGCAGTGTCCGTTGATTATTTACATAGGGATAACATTTAGCGATGAACCGTACCTGCACATTTGCTATTTATGCATTCTCTTGCCAAACCGTATCTGCACATTTGCTATTTATGCATTCTCTTGCCAAACCGTATCTGCACATTTGCTATTTATGCATTACTCCATGTCAAAGAATTGACTCATGCATTGTTCCATGTCAAAGAATTAATCCTGCATTGTTCCATGTCAAAGAATTGACTCATGCATTGTTCCATGTCAAAGACTTGACTCCTGCATTGTTCCATGTCAAAGACTTGACTCCTGCATAGTCCCATGTCAAAGAATTGACTCCTGCATTGTTCCATGTCAAAGAATTGACTCATGCATTGTTCCATGTCAAAGAATTGACTTCTGCATTGCTCCATGTCAAAGACTTGACTCCTGCATAGTCCCATGTCAAAGGATTGACTCCTGCATTGTTCCATGTCAAAGAATTGACTCATGCATTGTTCCATGTCAAAGAATTGACTCCTGCATTGTTCCATGTCAAAGACTTGACTCCTGCATAGTCCCATGTCAAAGAATTGACTCATGCATTGTTCCATGTCAAAGAATTGACTCATGCATTGTTCCATGTCAAAGAATTGACTCCTGCATTGTTCCATGTCAAAGAATTGACTCCTGCATTGTTCCATGTCAAAGAATTGACTCCTGCATTGTTCCATGTCAAAGAACTGACTCCTGCATTGTTCCATGTCAAAGAATTGACTCCTGCATTGTTCCATGTCAAAGAATTGACTCATGCATTGCTCCATGTCAAAGAATTGACTCCTGCATTGTTCTATGTCAAAGAATTGACTCATGCATTGTTCCATGTCAAAGAATTGATTCCTGCATTGTTCCATGTCAAAGAATTGACTCATGCATTGTTCTATGTCAAAGAACTGACTCCTGCATTGTTCCGTGTCAAAGAATTGAGTCCCGCATTGCTCCATGTCAAAGAATTGACTCATGCATTGTTCCATGTCAAAGAATTGACTCCAGCATTGCTTTATGTCAAAGAATTGACTCCTGCATTACTCCATGTCAAAGAATTGACTCCTGAATTGTTTTATGTCAAAGAATTGACTCCTGCATTGCTCCATGTCAAAGAATTGACTCCTGCATTGCTTCATGTCAAAGAATTGACTCCTGCATTGTTCCATGTCAAAGAATTGACTCCTGCATTGCTCCATGTCAGAGAATTGACTCCTGAATTGCTCCATGTTAGAGAATTGACTCCTGAATTGGCCCATGTCAGAGATTTGACTCCTGCATTGCTTCCTGTCAAAGAATTTACTCCTGCATTGCTCCATGTCAGAGAATCGACTCCTGAATTGCTCCTTGTTAGAGAATTACTCTCTGCAGCAATAAACCTTTTCATAATTGCGAAGACAACACACAGAGCTCCACTAACGTTTCTCTACACACGCAGGCATGGAAACACCCATTATCTCTATATTTGTATAAATATATCCACCCTTACATGTATATGATAACGGAGCATATGTCACATTAAATTGTTTATTTCATACTCTGAAAGCAAACAATGCAACCCCAAATGTTGAAACTATTAATAGTTCTTGACATATTACATTTGATAAATTTGTATTTATTTAGTATTACGTGTATTTACACACTTTCGTATGTGTATGTGTGTTTTAATGTAATAATTTTCGTGTCTTATTCAGTCCTTATACAGACCAGGATAGGGGAAAATGCGTATGAATTAATGAATACTCTCTCTTCACTGTAAAGGGACACAATTGAGCAATCAGACAAGGCCGGCTGGATGCCAGTGTTCGATCATTCAAATACAGGGGCGGTAATCTTCTCACGTTCGAAACCAAATGTCCATCTAAGATACCCGCTTGTCCGAAGTATTGACTGGACTCCCGCGTTCATCTGCCGTGGTTTGCACGTCTCATGAGACAGAACACAAGTGGCTGATGATCGAACTATATTTAATGTGGAAACTGATCGGGAGATCTCGGTAGCAGATCTGTGTGACCATCAGATTCCACCACATAACAGCCATGCTAGCATTAGGAAAGGTTATCGTAAAGGACGTAAAGGAACATTATCTTTGACATTTCTACTTCTTTATTTTTAGTTCGCTTGAAACTTTAAGCCATGGCGGTGTTGATATTTTGATGTGCTTCCTTAAACAAACCTCTAGTGACTCGGGCAAATGGTGCTCGTAAACCTGGGAGGGCTGACCATCTAAGGGCAGATGGTGCTCGTAAACCTGGGAGGGCTGACCATCTAAGGGCAGAATTCCCCTACATGAAAGATCATCTGCTGCCTTGCAGGAAGATTGGTGACAATCAAAGGCTAAGGAATGCAAACCTGAATAAAATGCTGGCTGAAATAGGATGCACTGGGCCACTGGCGCAGAACACAGTGTAACGTTTTAACGGGTGTTCAACCAGAGTGGATCTGGCAGACTCTAACTGTGATGCTCTGCCTGTGGGGGCGACCAACACACTTAACCTGACAGCAGACTTCGTATAAGAGTGTGGAATCCTACTCTGATTGAGTCCTGATCGCAGAGAGAGAGAGAGAGAGAGAGAGAGAGAGAGAGAGAGAGAGAGAGAAAGATACCATTGATAACATGGGGCTGGCAGTCATATGCTACCATTTGTCATTGACGCTGCTTGCTCATTTTCATGATTTAGCTGTGCTAATGATTGTTACTGTTTTGGCCATCTGACATATTACTTGACGTTCTTCTCTTTTATTCAATCTTACTAGTAGTAGCCTCCATCAATGAAAGTTGTCTATAGATGTTGCTAGGAAATGTTATTTTTTCGTTTCATTTCCAGTGGATTCACCGATTACGGCTTTCATTTTAAAAATATTGTTACAAGTATGTACATAATCTGGGAGCCGCGATAGCTCAGTCGTTAGTGAACTGAACTACACAAGGACAAGAGGTAGGGTTCGATCCCAACCGACGGCTTCCAGGTTCACTCAGCGTTTAATGGGTACCGGATTTTTTTTCTGGGAAAGTAAAGAGGCACGGGCGTAATACCGACCACATTACCCCAAAAAATGATGTGCCGAAGGTTTGTAAAATTTATGGTCACTAGCACCATATTCCCTATACGCCACTTGGTGTGACTTTACTTTTTTATGTGCATAATCTGAGGTTTTCAAACAAGAACGATAACTTAGGAACACATCTGAAGTAGGGGAACAAATATTGAATAAAAAACATAACATTTAACTGTGACTGAAAAGTGCCCAGAATTATTCTACAATGGAGAAACGACATTCAGAGAAAGCTGACATCGACGTTAAATGTCAACATGTGTGCGCTGAGTGTGAATGAGTGTGTTGTTTCTCATGCACTAGACCTGCGCAGACTCAACTCAGCAACCGCTGTAAACATGCTAAAGACATTGAAAGATGAAATAGCCTTGCGCTATGGCAACACACTTTATGAAACAGTTGAACGAGTTTAAAGTTAAACAATAAGGACAAAGTTTACAGTAGTCAAACTAGGTAAACGCGTGGGCGTCTGGGTATATAAAGAGGGAGTTTACAGTAGAGCTGCAGGCGGAAGCTGTTCTTTGACGATTCCAGAAAGCGGAGTGATACAACGGAAACCGGCTAAGAAAGAGTTCTAGCCAGACCACTGAAAGATAAACACGAATATTTGCTTTTAATTCTACAATGGAGGAAGTCAGAGGGGCAATCGTGGTGGGGTGGTAATGAGTTTCTCTCTGAAGTGCTTGTGGTATGGATCAGTCTGATGTCTATGTCCTGAACTGAGTTAAGATAATACAATTATAAACAGGAAGTCCTGTAGCAATAAATTGTGTCCTAGGGGAATGTAGAACCACAATCGACAGTACTAGGCCAGTCATTTAGAAATATGGTCAAGGGACACTTCACTCCTTAGCTAATCTATTCTACTATATTCATTGAACCAAAGGTGAAGGTAAAGATATTATATAATATATGTATAGTATAAAGGTAAAGGTATTATATAATATATGTATAGTATATAGGTAAAGGTATGAAACTTGAATGGGCGTCCTAGCACGCGGGTTTTACCAATATATGCTCGGCCGCCTATCCAGAAGTGTTCGGAAACTCCAGTCTAGTGTCGCCTCAAACATCGAAACTAACGAGGCGGCTTTCCTCACCTTCCCAGAGTATGAACCCTGGTACTCATTTCTATCAGCGGCTGGGTCGACCGCGGGGGTATCTTTTTTTTCAACCACGAGTACAACTCAGACTGCTTCCAGTGGGAATCCAAAACAGATTGTCCGAACGTTGGTAATTAGAGTGGTGTTCATAGAATCAGTTTATTTGTAGTCACCGCATCCCCATATCCGCCCCACCGCCCATCCGAACAGTTCTAGAAGCGTGAGCAGACCTGTAAGGTGTTGACTGTAGATACATCAGCTTTTCCACTAAGCACTCCGGGTCGATAAAATACCCTTTCTACCTTTAGACTCATCGGTCTCACAATATATGCATCATTATCACACCTGTTCTCCTCATTTTCTCTCAAGAAATGAAGAATAAATGAAGTAATGTCTTCTTTGTCCTGAGTCAGGGCACACTCGGTGCCACAGCTACCAGCTAGCCTATCGGCTGTGTCATTGCCGCGTACACCAGTATGTCCGGAACAGCACATCCAGGTTAACGTACTCACCTTAGAGCTATTCAAGAGCTGCGCCGACTCCTGCCTGTCTGTAACATACTTAGCGAATCCGTCACCAAAACTGTGTGAACCACGTTCTGTGTTCTCTTCCATGTTATCGCAGTTATCACCATCTAGAACTTAGTCTTCATCTTCCTCATCGTTGTCTGTCTCACAATGTCCACAACAGTAGCCGGTTGTTGTCCGACTCAGTAAACACAATTTGTAAAACTTTGATTCAACCTGAGAGCCTCTTAAATGTCAAGATGGAACTTCCTGTTTCTTCCCTTGTGTTGCCAAGTCAGCAAAATTCCCGTCGTATAAGTATCACGTGACATCTTTGTGATTGAAAAGGCAACTTGCTCGAGATTGAAGTAATAGAGTAGCCTACTCTTGGGGTCGAACTCAAACAGAAAGAAGTCATGAGAACCCCGACGAACATTGAATGGTCACCAGAAGACAAGCAACAACGCATTAACAAGAGCACAACAATTTAGGAAAAGTACATTAAGCAGCAACAACATAATAAATAATAATTCATCAAACATACAAAAAGCAACATGTCGAATAAATGCAACTCATCGTACGATAGCACAACACTGCAATAAGACTGCTGTCCATCAAACAACAGCTCATTATATATTCCACTAATAACACATCAAAGAACAGCCCATCACAACACATAAAAAAAGTTCATGAAATAACAAATCAAACAAGAAGAACACATATCAAACTCTAACTCGGGGCGAAATTGTCAGCACCAGGAGTGAAAACGTTCAGTAACTCATAGCTGACCGCTAGTGTCAGGAACTGTGACCAAGAACTATCCGCAAACTACACTACCTTTTTGATCTGCCCCTAGCTTGCCTGGTCACGTGATTCACGATCGAAAGGGAAGGCAGCTCAAAAATGTCAAGTTCGTGTCGAATGTATTAGCCAGAATGTCGCAGATATCATCACATCGTGCTGTAGCCACAACACATCGTGCTGTAGCCACAACACATCGTGCTGTAGCCACACCACATCGTGCTGTAGCCACAACACATCGTGCAGTAGCCACAACACATCGTGCTGTAGCCACAACACATCGTGCTGTAGCCACAACACATCGTGCAGTAGCCACAACACATCGTGCTGTAGCCACAACACATCGTGCTGTAGCCACAACACATCGTGCTGTAGCCACACCACATCGTGCTGTAGCCACAACACATCGTGCTGTAGCCACAACACATCGTGCTGTAGCCACAACACATCGTGCTGTAGCCACAACACATCGTGCTGTAGCCACAACACATCGTGCTGTAGCCACAACACATCGTGCTGTAGCCACAACACATCGTGCTGTAGCCACAACACATCGTGCTGTAGCCACAACACATCGTGCTGTAGCCACACCACATCGACGCCATCCCAACGTTCTCTTTAGGGCAGACAACGTAGACCTAACATGATAGACTAGGGATTTATACATGGCTGGACATACGGCGGTAAATAACAAAGAATTGTTAGAGGACAGGCCATATAGGGACAGTGAGAAAAATGAATTTTCAAAATGTTGAGAGAAAAGAGATCAAAATAGGTGGGGGAAAAGATATAAAAATAGATGGTGGAAAAGAGATAAAAACAGATGGGGTGAAAAGAGATCAAAATAGATGGGGGAAAAGATATAAAAATAGATGGGAGAAAAGAGAACAAAATAGATGAGGGAAAAGAGATCAAAATAGATGGGGGAAAAAAGATCAAAATAGATGGTGGAAAAGAAATCAAAATAGATGGCAGAAAAGAGATCAAAATAGATGGGGGGAAAAAGATCAACATAGAGGGTGGGGGGGGAGATCAAAATAGATGGAGGAAAGAGATCAAAATAGATGGGGGAAAAGAGATCAAAATAGATGGGGGAAAAGAGATCAAAATAGATGGTGGAAAAGAAATCAAAACAGATGGTGGAAAAGAAATCAAAATAGATGGTGGGAAAAGAGATCAAAACAGATGGTGGGAAAAGAAATCAAAATAGATGGGGGAAAAGAGATCAAAATAGATGGTGGGAAAAGAGATCAAAACAGATGGTGGGAAAAGAGATCAAAATAGATGGTGGAAAAGAGATCAAAACAGATGGGGTAAAAGAGATCAAAATAGATGGGGTAAAAGAGATCAAAATAGATGGGGTAAAAGAGATCAAAACAGATGGGGTAAAAGAGATCAAAATAGATGGTGGAAAAGAGATCAAAACAGATGGGGTAAAAGAGATCAAAATAGATGGGTTAAAAGAGATCAAAACAGATGGGTAAAAGAGATCAAAATAGATGGGGTAAAAGAGATCAAAATAGATGGTGGGAAAAGAGATCAAAACAGATGGGGTAAAAGAGATCAAAATAGATGGGTTAAAAGAGATCAAAATAGATGGGTTAAAAGAGATAAAAATAGATGGGGTAAAAGAGATCAAAATAGATGGGGTAAAAGAGATCAAAATAGATGGGGTAAAAGAGATCAAAATAGATGGGGTAAAAGAGATCAAAATAGATGGTGGAAAAGAGATCGAAATAGATGGTGGGAAAGAGATCAAAACAGATGGTGGAAAAGAGATCAAAACAGATGGAATAAAAGAGATCAAAATAGATGGTGGGAAAAGAGATCAAAATAGATGGTGGAAAAGAGATCAAAACAGATGGGGTAAAAGAGATCAAAATAGATGGTGGAAAAGAGATCAAAACAGATGGGGTAAAAGAGATCAAAATAGATGGTGGGAAAAGAGATCAAAATAGATGGGTTAAAAGAGATCAAAATAGATGGGGTAAAAGAGATCAAAATAGATGGGGTAAAAGAGATCAAAATAGATGGTGGGAAAAGAGATCAAAACAGATGGGGGAAAGAGATCAAAATAGATGGGGGAAAAGAGATCAAAATATATGGGGGAAAAGAGATCAAAACAGATGGGGGAAAGAGATCAAAATAGATGGGGGAAAAGAGATCAAAGTTAAGGTGACCAGATGGTTTTTGCCCAAATACGGGACATTTTGTCATTTTCGCTAGAAAAAAACGGGACAAATATGGGACACTATTAGAAAAAAATGGGACAAATACGGGACGTTATAATTGTTTGTTAAATTTAAGGTACAAAAATGAAAGAAATGACTAAAAATTAACTCACCAGATTTTAATGATGGAATGTGATAACATCTAAATTTGTGATGTCACTGATGGTCGTTGTACTTTTTTGCAGACTGGATTTCCTTAAGAATATCTTCTTTGTTCTGTATGTACTCATAGAATTCTATACAACTCATGTCATAATTACACTTTGTTATCAGCAAGGATTTCAATGTTTCTATCTTCATTTGTGTTTTGTTTGTATCCCACAAATTGTTCATATGTGAAAACACCCTTTCTGTCGGAGCATTTGTTCCAGGCAAACAGAGACCAAACTCAACGATTTTAAGCAAGTTTGTGTAAGTTATATTTTGAGTTTTTAAGTGGTCAAAGATTTCTACCCATTTTCTGTCAACTGGTTTGTCCTCTTCTTCCCATTGTTTAATTTTATCTTCAGTTACATAAATCTTAGCACAGCTCACCTCATCAAATAATTGCCCGTCGTTTATTTTGATGTTATATTTCACACATTGACTGTCCAAAGCTGCTTCAATCTCTGACCAATTTATTAATCTTTTAAGCAGTATCCAATCTAGAAATTTTATTTCTTCCATCTGTTGCGTCCATAGATCCAAATAATCAAAACATGCAGAGTAGAAGGACTTGGCCGACTCTTTAAAGTTAGAAATGTCACTAATATCTCCATCTTCTTGTAGTTTCTTTAGTTTACTTTTAACAATAATAGGTAAAAAAAACTTCATTCCTTCTTTCTATGAATTTCAGTTTTAGATGTTTTAAGACAATGTACACTTCATTCATTGTAATATTTTGTACCTCAATTTTGAGCACACTTGTATGAAATGTTGAGGCCTGTGATTGAATGAAAAAGAGCCACGCTTCCGAGTATGCATTTTCAAAAAATGTTTTTATTACACTGGGACACTTCTCTTGTGACAGAAAATATGACTTTAAAGGAAGAAACATTTGTAAAATACGTTCGACTGCTGGTAACAATGCCAGCCACCTGGTTTTGCTGTAGCCTAACAGTTTTTTATAATCAGTGTCAACGAAGTCACAGAATTCCTTTAGTTTCTCAATTCTAACAGTGTATATATAAAAATAGCTGTATATCTTCACCACAATTACTTCAATGTCTATAGGCAGACAATCTGTTGCAGTTTGCATACAGTTATGTACAATATGAGCTGCACAATTTACACCTATTAAATTTCTTTCTAATTTTTCCTGTAATTTTGAAAAAACATTGTTTTTTCCTGATCTTGCAGCACCACCAAAGTTACAATTAGTATTGTCAGCACACAACGCTAACATTTTGTGCTTAATATTGTTTACTTCCAGGGTCTCTAGAATGTAGTTAGATAAAATATCTGATGTCTCACCTACTAGTTCCTTAATTTCTAAAATCTTTACTTTGATTCCACAACTTGGCGTAAAGTACCTGACTAGAATCAGACATAATTTAGTGCTGCCGTGATTAGAGCAATCAGAGTAGACAATTAAATAGTTGACAGATTCCAGGTCAGATTGCAAGCACCTTAGCGCTTCACGTTGAAATATATTTGTCAATATAGATTGTGATTTTATTCTCGCGCACGCATATTGTGGTTCAAAACAAATTTTAATTAATTTAGAAGTACAATCTGTTGATCGAAAAGAGTGGTTGTGTTGGACAGTATGATAAACGAATGCGCCTTCTACAGCTGCTAGTTTGCGTTCATTACTATCGTCTGTCTTCTTTTTATTAAAAAACGATGTTATTTGATTGCTTGAGCTACAAGCTGATATGTCTGCTTTTGTGTGTTTATCTGTTTTTACATGTTGAACAATATCCGTCTTCCCACCGTGAGCAACAGAAAATTTACAACTACATTTCACACAATAAACGTCAGATTCAGATGATGTCTTTTTAATAAAAGGAAATTCTTTTTCCAAGTCTTTATTAAAGACACATTTTCTTTTTGGCATTTTTAATCTACAAGGATAAATTAAATAAACATTAAAAAACTAACACCACCGATGATAATTATTGTCAACAACAAATCCATACAATAAGAGAATATACTCAGAACTCCGACACTTTAACAAAACATTCTGAAAGTACGAGGCGTCTAAACATAATTGGCACGATTGTATTGAAAACGAAACTTAGAAAGCGGTGAAGGCTACTACCAAGAATTTGAGTAATTCTTGGAAATTTCTAGGTGGAAAATAAATCATGTTTATAAGTATTCACAAATTGCAATATCATTGATTTTATTGATTTACACTATGTCATTGCTAAAAACGGGACATTTACGGGACAAAATGGGAAATACGGGACATATGGGACCCACAAAAAAAAAAACGGGACAAGGCCAAAAATAGGGGACATGTCCCGTTAAATACGGGACGTATGGTCACCTTAACAAAGTAGACGGGGGCGGGGGGGGGGAGAGATAAAAATAGAAAGGAAAAATGAGATCATAACAGAAGGGAAAAGTGAGATCATAACAGAAGGGAAAAGTGAGATCATAACCGAGGGGAAAAGTGAGATCATAACAGAAGGGAAAAGTGAGATCATAACAGAAGGGAAAAGTGAGATCATAACAGAGGGGAAAAGTGAGATCATAACAGAAGGGAAAAGTGAGATCATAACAGAAAGGAAAAGTGAGATCATAACAGAAGGGAAAAGTGAGATCATAACAGAAAGGAAAAGTGAGATCATAATAGAGGGGAAAAGTGAGATCATAACAGAAGGGAAAAGTGAGTTCATAACAGAAGGGAAAAGTGAGATCATAACAGAGGGGAAAAGTGAGATCATAACAGAAGGGAAAAGTGAGATCATACAGATGGAAGTAAAAGAGAAGGCGAAGTTATGGAAAGATGTTAAAGATTCGGCAAAACAAAAACAAACAAAAAACATGACGGCTTGAAGAATGTTGAAGATCTTTATTTCATAAGAATTTGAGAGGGAAAGAAAAGAAACAGAAGCAGAATTAGACAAAAATGTATCATCATTATCATCAAGTACCAGGCATGCTGGCGTAGGTTATCATGTCTCTCCACAACTTTCGATCACGACAGTTATTTATCATTTCTGTTGTTGACCTTCTGCCAAGCCATTCTCTTAAGCTGTCTGGTATTTTTGTTCTCTTTTGACCCTCTATCTCTTCGTCCCTCAATTTTTCCAGTTGTTACAATATATTCCAGTTGTTCTCTTCTCATTACATGGCCAAAAAATGATGATTGTTTCTTCATAATATTGGAAATTAGCTCTCTTTTTGCTTTGACCTCTTTCATAACGTTTTCATTACTCTTCTTAGCTGTCCATGTTATTCTCAACATTTTTCTGTAAAACCAAAATACAAAAAGTATACAGAAAAAGAAGAAACGAGAGCAGCATAAATAATAACATCACATAAAACAATGGCACATGAAACAGCAAGAACGTATCAAACAACACATGTCAAACAACACATGTCAAACATAATTAAATTCTTGAGAAATGAAAACAGCGTTGTGGCACGAGACAAGTAGGTCAGTCAGTAAATGACAAAGTAGAACCACCAGCAACTAGTCTTCTTGAACCCAGTTGGTCTCAGCGCGGTGCCGCGTGTTTTCTTGGTGCCTGGAAAGTTCCTACGAGTAACGTCATTTATTGTCCGGAATTCTGTTGAACGAAAGGTTGGGAGAAAGAAGAAAGAAAGGATGAAGCAAACGCTAACGTTTTTTCCTTTCCAATAAGCAGAAGCGGTGGCGGTCGACATCAAATTGTCAGAACAAAACAGATTTAGCGGTTGGAATTTACCTTGATGTGGTATCTTGAAAGGTTTGAGTAGAGGTGAACGCCAATGTACATATTGTCCAACAAGGAAATAACTCTAGAGGCAAAACGGGCACTCTACAATATAATCTTCATCCCAACGTTGTACTACCAATGCCAGTCGTCGACCCTAGAGGCAAGAACAATACGAAAAATAAACTCTATTAAGATGAAATGTGTTAGACCAATGATAGGAAACAGTCTGTGAGACAAGATCAGAAATGAAGAACTGAGAAAAAAGCTAGGAATGCCCCCGCCATAGAATATATAAGGAAGCAACAGATAACATGGTTTGGCCATGGGACACGGCAGATAGTCTTAGATAGGTTTGTGTCAAAACACAACACAACGAGCCTTCAACAAACGTTGTGAGAACACCAGACCCAAGGGTCGACCACGAAAAAGGCAAAAAGCTAGGAATACCCCCGCCATAGAATATATAAGGAAGCAACAGATAAAATGGTTTGGCCATGGGACACGGCAGATAGTCTTAGATAGGTTTGTGTCAAAACACAACACAACGAGCCGTCAACAAACGTTGTGAGAACACCAGACCCAAGGGTCGACCACGAAAAAGATGGGTCAGTGGAATATTAGAAGCACAAGAAAACATAACAGCAGCAGGGGCGAACAGAAGAGCAAAAGACCGCAAATTATATCTCCCCTCGACGCTGAAAGGTAAATGATGATGATGCGGTCGCCCGATGATTTGAGGTATTCTAGCGGATACGAACCGTAGACTTCCTCCTCGTCATCCGCCCTTAAAAGGACGTTAAGTGGACGTAGTTACGTTGTGTTGAAGTTTGCAGTGTAACACTGTGATATTTGCGCCTTTCGGCCCAACACATCCGACTTCAGCCGACATTTTTGAGTACCGGGTTTGTCTTCCCTCTTCGATCCCTGCTCGCTTGGCCAGACTAGACAGGTTAGAAAGGTAAATGAGGAAGGACAGAAGAATATAAAGATACGTGCCCAACCTTGGAAGTCTAGCAGAACAAATTCAATGGCAAATATCACTGTAGTTGAGTAACGCTTTCTTGGTAATGCTTATTTTGCTCTTTATCTTCAGACGGTTTGCCATTTGTTGTTGTTTTATATTTATTTTTCTTTGAAAATTTACATATAATAAATGTGCGAGGAGCAAAAAGATGTGTTATAGACATGAGTAGCCTTTGTTTTAGGGTTCAATCCCAATCGACGGCTTCCGGGTTCACCTAGCCTTAAATGGGTACCGAATTTTCCTGGAAAAGTAAAGCGGTACGGGCGTAATACCGACTATCTATCTATCTATCTATTGTCCTTTCGAGCCGAAGACGGCACATAGGGCAGAGCCACAAACTCAAAAACAGAAGCCTTGCGTGCCAAAATGGCACATTTGCAAAGATCACTGCTTCCAAAATCTATGGTCCTGTTTCCATAATAATACTTTTTACAATGACAGCTTGTCAAGCCATCGATCAACCTCCTTAATCGCCTCTTACGATATGCTTGGAAGGACACAGTGTCACTATTTAATACCGACTACATTACCCCAAAAATCATGTGCTGAAGGTCTGTAAAATGTGTGGTCACTAACACCATATTCCCTATACGCCACTTGACGTGACAGGGGCTCTTTACTTTTTTATATACAGCAGTACATGACAATTAAAATACATGGAATTCAGTATTTGCAGGTCATTATCATTGCACTTCGAACATGTCCATAGGTTCACAGATCCCCTCCCCAGCAAGTCCCGTCCAGCGACTGACGACTCCAGTTCTGTGTTGGTTGATAAGTCTTCTTACACGCCCACTAAGTTTTTTTCCTTTCTGGCCGTGCCCATCTTAACATCCATCTCTTTCTTCCTAAAGAGTGACGTGGACTCATGGTTGTCAAAGTCCCTTCAACACATCTGTGCCCTTCCCACATCTCAGGGGGCATTTATGATGTCAGATGGATATAAATGTGAAGCTGATACAACTCAACTGTAATTACAAAAATAAGTTGATCGCGCAAAAAAAGGAAACAACTGTGAGACCAACCAGGACATCTCAATTTTTCCGTTCATAATTAGAAAAGAAAGTAGGAATGGAAGATGTTTCAGAGGACCCGCTGAAAAAGAGAAACAACATTTGGGTTAACAAAGAAAGTCTAGAAGACAAGTGTCATAAAGTTGTTGAATATTGAAATTGATAGGACAATAATGATGAATAAACAGAGGTAGGACTTAACCCCGGCAAGTCACGGCTCTTGATGATGCTCGTTTATATAAAAACAAGACGGTCATGTGAGTAGTGACGCACGCTTGTTAGATGAAAATGTGATCTATGTGTCGATGATAATAATAGCGATTATGAATTGATAACGAACTGCGTAGACGCCTAATAACGGTAGGGCTGGACAAACCATCCCACACCAGACTCCTGAACTTCTCCGCCACAAATGATCTAACTAAACGTACACCATTTTTGTTACTGGCTAATGCCACAAGAGACCGTTCCAGCCAATAGGAAATGGGCTTGTGACCCGCTAGGTTTATGGTCTTATGAGTGTCTAACGGCTGACCAGTGGCTATCTGCTCGAGACCCCAGCAATTCTGTCTCCTAATGAGGGTGCCCGGGGAATCGTGGCATTTCTAAAGTCTGCGGATGTCGGTCAGGGCTGTTCATTAGTGTTACCAAATCTGGCTGACTCGGGAGGACAGACGTGGTTTGTAGTAGATGGACTCGAGAGAGGGAGAAACGTGGCTTGTAGTAGATGGACTCGAGAGAGGGAGAAACGTGGCTTGTAGTAGATGGACTCGAGAGAGGGAGAAACGTGGCTTGTAGTAGATGGACTCGGGAGAGGGAGAAACGTGGCTTGTAGTAGATGGACTCGAGAGAGGGAGAAACGTGGCTTGTAGTAGATAGACTCGGGAGAGGGAGAAACGTGGCTTGTAGTAGATAGACTCGAGAGAGGGAGAAACGTGGCTTGTAGTAGATAGACTCGAGAGAGGGAGAAACGTGGCTTGTAGTAGATGGACTCGAGAGAGGGAGAAACGTGGCTTGTGATAGACTCGGGAGAAGGACAGACGTGGCTTGTAGTAGATGGACTCGGGAGAAAGAGAAACGTGGCTTGTGATAGACTCGGGAGAAGGAGAAACATGGCTTGTGATAGATGGACTCGGGAGAAGGACAGACGTGGCTTGTAGTAGATGGACTCGAGAGAAGGAGAAACGTGGCTTGTGATAGACTCGGGTGAAGGAGAAACGTGGCTTGTGATAGACTCGGGTGAAGGAGAAACGTGGCTTGTGATAGACTCGGATGAAGGAGAAACGTGGCTTGTGATAGACTCGGGTGAAGGAGAAACGTGGCTTTTGATGGACTCGGGAGGAGAAACGTGGCTTGTGATGGACTCGGGTGAAGGAGAAACGTGGCTTGTGATGGACTCGGGTGAAGGAGAAACGTGGCTTGTGATAGACTCGGGTGAAGGAGAAACGTGGCTTGTGATGGACTCGGGAGAAGGACAGACGTGGCTTGTGATAGATGGACTCGGGAGAAGGAGAAATGTGGCTTGTGATAGATGGACTCGGGAGAAGGAAAAACGTGGCCTATGATTGACTCGGGAGAAGGAGAAACATGGCTTGTGATAGATGGACTCGGGAGAAGGAGAAATGTGGCTTGTGGTATATGGACTCCGGAGAAGGAGAAACGTGGCTTGTGGTAGATGGACACGGGAGAAGGAGAAACGTGGCTTGTGATAGATGGACTCGGGAGAAGGAGAAACGTGGCTTGTGATAGACTCGGGTGAAGGAGAAACGTGGCTTGTGATAGACTCGGGTGAAGGAGAAACGTGGCTTGTGATGGACTCGGGAGAAGGACAGACGTGGCTTGTGATAGATGGACTCGGGAGAAGGAGAAATGTGGCTTGTGATAGATGGACTCGGGAGAAGGAAAAACGTGGCCTATGATTGACTCGGGAGAAGGAGAAACATGGCTTGTGATAGATGGACTCGGGAGAAGGAGAAATGTGGCTTGTGGTATATGGACTCCGGAGAAGGAGAAATGTGGCTTGCGATAGATGCACTCGGGAGAAGGAGAAACGTGGCTTGTGATAGTCTCGGGAGAAGGCCAGATGTGGCTTGTGATAGTCTCGGGAGAAAGACAGACGTGGCTTGTGATAGATGGACTCGGGAGAGGGAGAAACGTGATTTGTGATAGATGGACTCGGGAAAGAAACTTGACTTGTGATAGATGGACTCGGGAGAGAGAGAAACGTGACTTGTGATAGATGGACTCGGGAGAGAGAGAAACGTGACTTGTGATAGATGGGTTCGGGAAAGGAGAAACTTGACTTGTGATAGATGGACTCGGGAGAGGGAGAAACGTGACTTGTGATAGATGGTTCGGGAGAGGGAGAAACGTGACTTGTGATAGATGGACTCGGGAGAAGGAGAAACGTGGCTTGTGATAGATAGACTCGGGAGAGGCAGAAACGTGGCTTGTGATAGACTCTGGCGAAGGACAGACGTGGCTTGTGATAGATAGACTAGGGGGAGGGAGAAACGTGACTTGTGATAGATAGACTAGGGAGAAGGAGAAACGTGGCTTGTGATAGACTCTGGCGAAGGACAGACGTGGCTTGTGATAGATAGACTCGGGGGAGGGAGAAACGTGACTTGTGATAGATAGACTAGGGAGAAGGAGAAACGTGGCTTGTGATAGATATACTCGGGAGAGGGAGAAACGTGGCTTGTGATAGATATACTCGGGAGAGGGAGAAACGTGGCTTGTGATAGACTCTTGCGAAGGACAAACGTGGCTTGTGATAGATAGACTCGGGAGAAGGACAAACGTGGCTTGTGATAGATAGACTCTGGCGAAGGACAAACGTGGCTTGTGATAGATAGACTCGGGAGAAGGACAAACGTGGCTTGTGATAGATGGACTCGGGAGAAGGACAGACGTGGCTTGTGATAGATGGACTCGGGAGAAGGACAGACGTGGCTTGTGATAGATGGACTCGGGAGAAGGACAGACGTGGCTTGTGATAGATGGACTCGGGAGAAGGACAGACGTGGCTTGTGATAGATGGACTCGGGAGAAGGACAGACGTGGCTTGTGATAGATGGACTCGGGAGAAGGACAGACGTGGCTTGTGATAGATGGACTCGGGAGAAGGACAGACGTGGCTTGTGATAGATAGACTCTGGCGAAGGACAGACGTGGCTTGTGAAAGATGGACTCGGCTAAGGACAGACGTGGCTTGTGATAGATGGACTCGGGAGAAGGACAGACGTGGCTTGTGATAGATGGTCTCGGCTAAGGACAGACGTGGCTTGTGATAGATGGACTCGGGAGAAGGACAGACGTGGCTTGTGATAGATGGACTCGGGAGAAGGACAGACGTGGCTTGTGATAGATAGACTCGGGATAAGGTGAAACGTGGCTTGTGATAGACTCGGGAGAAGGAGAAACGTGGCTTGTGATAGACGGACTCGGGAGAAGGACAGACGTGGCTTGTGATAGATGGACTCGGGAGAAGGACAGACGTGGCTTGTGATAGACGGACTCGGGAGAAGGACAGACGTGGCTTGTGATAGACGGACTCGGGAGAAGGACAGACGTGGCTTGTGATAGATGGACTCGGGAGAAGGACAGACGTGGCTTGTGATAGATGGACTCGGGAGAAGGACAGACGTGGCTTGTGATAGATGGACTCGGGAGAAGGAGAAACGTGGCTTGTGATAGATGGACTCGGAAAAGTGTAGACAGGAGGAAATGTAGACTAGCAGTAATGGGATGAAATTGATGAAAGACAATGAAACGTAATAAGAGATTTACGTTAAATTACATGCATTGTATTGTATTGTATTGTATTGTATTGTATTGTATTGTATTGTATTGTATTGTATTGTATTGTATTGTATTGTATTGTATTATATTGTATTGTATTGCAATGCACTGTATTGTATTGTATTGTATTGTATTGTATTGTATTGTATTATATTGTATTGCAATGCACTGTATTGTATTGTATTGTCTTGTGTGGTTATGCATTATATTATCATGTTGTTGACAAGTGATATACCGATATCTTATCAATTCTGTTGCTGATCCATTTCAACCATCTCACACACCTCACATTTCAACCATCTCACACACCTCACATTTCAACCTTCTCACACACCTCACATTTCAACCATCTCACACACCTCACATTTCAACCTTCTCACACACCTCACATTTCAACCATCTCACACACCTCACATTTCAACCTTCTCACACACCTCACATTTCAACCATCTCACACACCTCACATTTCAACCTTCTCACACACCTCACATTTCAACCTTCTCACACACCTCACATTTCAACCATCTCACACACCTCACATTTCAACCTTCTCACACACCTCACATTTCAACCTTCTCACACACCTCACATTTCAACCTTCTCACACACCTCACATTTCAACCTTCTCACACACCTCACATTTCAACCTTCTCACACACCTCACATTTCAACCTTCTCACACACCTCACATTTCAACCTTCTCACACACCTCACATTTCAACCTTCTCACTCACCTCACACTTCAACCTTCTCACACACCTCACATTTCAACCTTCTCACACACCTCACATTTCAACCTTGTCACTCACCTCACACTTCAACCTTCTCACACACCTCACATTTCAACCTTCTCACACACCTCACACTTCAACCTTCTCACTCACCTCACATTTCAACCTTGTCACTCATCTCACATTTCAACCTTGTCACTCATCTCACATTTCAACCTTCTCACACTTCAACCTTCTCACTCACCTCACATTTCAACCTTGTCACTCACCTCACACTTCAGCCTTCTCACACACCTCACACTTCAACCTTCTCACTCACCTCACATTTCAACCTTGTCACTCACCTCACACTTCAACCTTCTCACTCACCTCACATTTCAACCTTGTCACTCATCTCACATTTCAACCTTGTCACTCATCTCACATTTCAACCTTCTCACTCACCTCACACTTCAACCTTCTCACTCACCTCACATTTCAACCTTCTCACTTACCTCACACTTCAACCTTGTCACTCACCTCACATTTCAACCTCTCACACACCTCACATTTCAACCTTGTCACTCACCTCACATTTCAACCTTCTCACACACCTCACATTTCAACCTTCTCACTCACCTCACATTTCAACCTTGTCACTCACCTCACATTTCAACCTTCTCACACACCTCACATTTCAACCTTCTTACACACTTCACATTTCAACCTTCTCACTTACCTCACACTTCAACCTTCTCACTTACCTCACATTTCAATCTTCTCACATTTCATCACAAAAAAACACCCTTCTTCCCACATTCCTCATTACAAATCTTGCTGGACGTCCTAAAAGCACTAGAATGGTGTTTGTCCCTCTTATAAAGCTTCTCCCATTTCCTGGACTAAATAAGTAATCTAGTCTTCACTGGATTTGTGTTGATGGAATCCTGCTAGCTGGAGATGTTTTGTTCCCTGGAGCCACATCTATTGTGCTATTATTCATGTGTTCCATTAGTATTCTTACACAAGTAGAGTAATGTGAGCTTTTATGTTTGAATGGTCTTGACAGTTCTTTGAAAGCGAAATCAATTTGGTCTATTGTTATGCCTATGGTACATATTTAAGTTTCTGGGAACAATGTTAACCTCAGATGGTAGATGTACAATAGAGGTGAGATGCAGAAAAAACTCAGGCAAAAGCAGTTTCTACAAAAATGAGGAAGCAAAGAGAAAAGATACGAATCAGCTTAAGAGAATGGCTTGGCAGAAGCTCAACAACAGAAATGATAAATAACTGTCGAGACTGAAAGTTGTGGAGAGACATGATCACCTACGCCAGCAGGCATTGCACTTGATGATGGAACATATTGCCCTTTCTGCCTGTTATTTACAATTATTCTGAGCTTCTCTCCGTATTTATAGCTTGTTTCATAAGTCGTGCCCAACTTTAAAAATCAATATCTTTTAAACCGCTTTTTGTAATTTTTTTCAAAATTTGCATGTATAGTTATAATGATTAGAACCCAACAGGGAATTAATTTCATTAAAAACAAACATTTGGTTATTATTATTGCTTATTTGATTTATATAAATTTATAACGACCCATTGATGTAGTCAAAACTTAGTGTTTACAGTATTTAAGTTAAAAATAGCGATTACAAATCCATACACGCTCAAATTTACGATTTTGCATGCTTTCCGCGTGAGTTTTCTGACACAATTAGACACTTGTAGTAAACACGAGACATTGTGTGTTCCATTTCCGTTAATTCAGCGGCGTAACGTGAAACAATAACATTTATCATGAGTCTTAAAATGAAATTCTGCAGTTTACAAAACATCGCAATAAAAATGTATGACTATTTTTGCAAAGAGGCTAAACGAGGAAGATTATTTCATTCTTTAGAAAACCCTGAGAATAGGACAAGACACATTTTGGATTTATCTAAACGGTCATTTAATCGCTGGATTCAAGCACGTGACCGTCAATGTTCCAAATATACAAAATCACAAGGAAGAGCAAAAATGTTGGATAATTTCGACAGTGAACTTATTGGAAGTGAAATTCGCAAAATGTTGGGTATGAATGAAACTGTTACAATAAGAAAATTAAAAGTATCGCTGAAAAAGAACAACAGTATTGAAATATCAAAGTCTACATTATGGAGGAATGTGAGAGCTGCAGGCTTTACATTCAGAAAGTATTCCAATGGACGAAACATCATATGTGAGAAGCCACATATAGTAGTCATGAGAAGCAAGTACTTACGTGAAGTAAAAGAGGTGCGCAAGCAAGGTTATGATATTGTGTACTTGGATGAAACATGGATCAATGCTCACCACACTAACCAAAGGGAATGGCAGTCATCAGATGGAAAGATTAAGAGATTAATACCTAGCAGCAAAGGACAGCGCTTGATAATTGCTCATGCAGGTAGTCGACAACATGGACTAATACAGAATGCAGAGCTCATTTTTCTTTCAAAATCCATAGACAATCGGGATTATCACTCTGAGATGAATGGTCACATATTTAGACATTGGATTGAAAATTCTGTTCTCCCATCACTAGATCGACCATCTTGCCTAATAATGGACAATGCAGCGTACCACAACATTGTTGCACTTGAAGATAAAGTCCTGACGTCATCCAGTACAAAGGATGCTATTAAGATATGGCTCACAAAGGAGCACACACAATTTAATAACATGTACTTAAAACCTGAATTACTATCTCTAGTAAAGCAAAAACAGAGGACAAAGATTTTTCAAATAGATAAGATTATCCAAGAGCACGGTCATATAAGTTTGAGGCTGCCACCTTACCATGCTCATTTAAATCCAATAGAGCTAATCTGGGCAAAATTAAAAGGACAAGTGGCAAATGAAAATACAACATTCAAAATATGCGATGTAAAGACTCTTGCTAATCTCGCTTTATTAAATATAGACAAAGATTATTGGCTAAATGTGAAGACCACGTCTTAAAACAGGAAGAGGAATATTGGAAAAATGATGGTTTGTGGAATGTTCAACCCCAAACAGTTATTAATCTTTTAGACTCGTCTGATTCAGAATGAAAGTATATAGCCCCCACAATGTTGGCCCCTATATTACCTTAAATTATTTCAACAAACGGTCCTTTTCAGGACCACACAACTATGAAAATTGGACATACAGGTATACCTTGATATTATTATCGTCCGTCCTCGAACTGAGCAGACAATAATTCTCCTGGTGTTTTGTCTTATCCAGTTATTTCCCCATTACGGCCACGCCTTTACCTAGTGAAAATTAATCGTAGACCAGCAACTACGGTAATTTCTATTCTTTAGGGCTTCACAATTTACAATTTTGACAAACATCAAAGAAATATCGCCGCTTTAAGAAAACTGCAGCTGCAAGATATTTGTTAAATATACATTTAAAGGGTCTTTTGCATTCTAATAACATTTGGAAAATTTCAAAAGTATTTAACAAACGGTTAGACAGTAATAGCGTTTTGAAGTTGGGCATATGTTTTGAAACGAGCTATAGTGTCCAGTTTTATTACACTATCACTTGTTATTCCACCTCATGTATGATTTCTCTCCCTTAGTGAGCTAATTGTGGTCCTTCTTTCTTCCATGTACAAGTTATCATGGTTTCCATGTTTATCACTGACAGCTTTCCCACTCATTGTCCTCACGAATCGCGTAAGCAAACTGAAGTATTGGTGCATCTGTTGATCTCTTCCATCAAGATATATTAGCTAACGACAGATAATAATAAATGAATATGATTCTAGAGGGAAACTTCCGAGGCGATAATTCAGCAAATCATAGGAGGTGGAGGTATGCTTACAACACTCGGAAAAAAAGACAAAAAAATCAACAGAAAAAAAAAAACTGACTTGGCCATGTTCCCTAGCGTTTAGTTTCTCGTGGCAAAGCGCTGTGCCAAGGAGTGCGGGTTCGATTCTACTTCGGACCATATATTGTTATTTGTTTTTTTTATCTGTTGTTGATTATTTGCAATTTTTCCGAGTGCTGTAAACCTATCTTCTGCTCCTATGATTCGCTATATTAGCTCATGTTTGATTGTAATCGCTTTCCTGCTAAGCAAGACCTTCATTAATTCAAACTAACCAGCTACCACACTACCCCCCGTACAAGCTCAGGTTGCCTCTCTTCTCCTACCTTCTATATCCTGCTGACCACCTTTGGCTTGTGTGTGTCTTCGTGGTCTCTGAGCGCGGTATTTGCTTCTGTGGTTTCTCAACTACTGCGCTTTCTTCCAAAATCGTGTACTTCTTCCGTCCTATGATGCCATGGGGTCGAAACGAATCTTGACACTTAGACCCAGGAAGGTGATGTGGGTGCAATGTTTTTCTTGACTTCCCGAGCTCTGATAAAGATCTTCTTCATCCCAAACGTACCGCGCTACAGCTTTTATATCATATGGCTCATCGTATATCCCTAGACCGGCCATACGCTAATCTTACGGTCTGTTGTTTGATGTGCGACGGGAATAATCTGACGACTAACTGTGTGTTTATATGTTCGGAATTGGAGTCAAAAGCTATAGCCTCACATCATCACGTGCTATACATTAAAAAAAAAAAATATGACGATCATCATATTCTGGAGGACGTGAACTTCCGGTATATGGTGGATAGGCGGCAGGAATCATTGAAGGCTATGCATGAAAAGTGTTCCTTGTTGCAGTTTCCTCATATTCAAAGTCCGGCTTGTTGCAGGAGCTACTGAGTTAAGTGCTCTGTGCCCACCGTGAGCTGTGTGTTTCATCCGTTTTGATCCTGCTTCGATATCCCGCTTGTTTACGATGAATGATGATATCGTATGACGGGGAACAGTTAGCTGTGTTCACTTTCTGCGCGGTTTCGCCTTATGTCTTTTTGGCCTGTGCTGAGAGGGCTACGATGGTGACTACAGTTACCTTTCTTTGTTTGGGAGATGAGATATTAATTTGGATGATTACGCTGGCACGGGCGGTTGAGCAATTATGATTTTAATTCGTTTGCTGTGATACCGGGGCCTTCCATAACCAAATAACCAAATCTTTTATATCAAGGGACCCTACCACTGCAATACATGATCTTTTACGTTTTTTATCATATATATCATTACAATACCAGAACATTGTATTTTAGCGCTCTGGTCTCTTTGTTGTTAGAATGGATAATGTAGGCGCGATGTTCGAACTACTGAACACAGACGAGAGTCCTCAAGAGACTGTTTATCCACTGAAAAAAGATAGGGGGAATTTTGTTTTTTATTTGGATTGGCAGCAACATACAGTCCGCTCTGTCTTTATATTTTTAATCGTGAAGATCTTTTACATGCTCAACTTGAACACGGTACCTGATTTTTATCTGACCTTGATATCTGGTGTCGCTGAGAACAAAATCAGGTCAGTGAACCCGTGGCTTGGATGTTTACCTTCTGGTATAAGACAGGCTCATGACGTCATCCATGAACCCACTATCCAACAGTAGCTAGTCTTGTGCTATCGAAACTGTTAGATCTGGAGTGGAGAAATGATGCCCTTCTGTACTAGCCACTCAACTCTTCATTCAATCCATCAGATAGAGGTTTGCTTTTATATTCAATTATCTATTGCATCGCCTTTATCCTTATAGGGAGAGGATTGATTCAAGAAAAGAAGTCTGTACGTATAGCCAAATGAAGACATAAAGGAGTCTGTAGGTATAACCAAATGAAGATATAAAGAAGTCTGTAGGTATAACCAAATGAAGATATAAAGAAGTCTGTAGGTATAACCAAATGAAGATATAAAGAAGTCTGTAGGTATAACCAAATGAAGATATAAAGAAGTATGTAGGTATAACCAAATGAAGATATAAGGAAGTCTGTAGGTATAACCAAATGAAGATATAAAGAAGTATGTAGGTATAACCAAATGAAGATATAAAGAAGTATGTAGGTATAACCAAATGAAGATATAAAGAAGTATGTAGGTATAACCAAATGAAGATATAAAGAAGTCTGTAGGTATAACCAAATGAAGATATAAAGAAGTCTGTAGGTATAACCAAATGAAGATATAAAGAAGTATGTAGGTATAACCAAATGAAGATATAAAGAAGTCTGTAGGTATAACCAAATGAAGATATAAAGAAGTATGTAGGTATAACCAAATGAAGATATAAAGAAGTCTGTAGGTATAACCAAATGAAGATATAAAGAAGTCTGTAGGTATAACCAAATGAAGATATAAAGAAGTATGTAGGTATAACCAAATGAAGATATAAAGAAGTATGTAGGTATAACCAAATGAAGATATAAAGAAGTCTGTAGGTATAACCAAATGAAGATATAAAGAAGTCTGTAGGTATAACCAAATGAAGATATAAAGAAGTATGTAGGTATAACCAAATGAAGATATAAGGAAGTCTGTAGGTATAACCAAATGAAGATATAAAGAAGTATGTAGGTATAACCAAATGAAGATATAAAGAAGTCTGTAGGTATAACCAAATGAAGATATAAAGAAGTATGTAGGTATAACCAAATGAAGATATAAAGAAGTCTGTAGGTATAACCAAATGAAGATATAAAGAAGTATGTAGGTATAACCAAATGAAGATATAAAGAAGTCTGTAGGTATAACCAAATGAAGATATAAAGAAGTATGTAGGTATAACCAAATGAAGATATAAAGAAGTATGTAGGTATAACCAAATGAAGATATAAAGAAGTATGTAGGTATAACCAAATGAAGATATAAAGAAGTCTGTATGTATAACCAAATGAAGATATAAAGAAGTCTGTATGTATAACCAAATGAAGATATAAAGAAGTCTGTATGTATAACCAAATGAAGATATAAAGAAGTCTGTATGTATAACCAAATGAAGATATAAAGAAGTCTGTATGTATAACCAAATGAAGATATAAAGAAGTATGTAGGTATAACCAAATGAAGATATAAAGAAGTATGTAGGTATAACCAAATGAAGATATAAAGAAGTCTGTATGTATAACCAAATGAAGATATAAAGAAGTATGTATGTATAACCAAATGAAGATATAAAGAAGTCTGTATGTATAACCAAATGAAGATATAAAGAAGTCTGTATGTATAACCAAATGAAGATATAAAGAAGTATGTATGTATAACCAAATGAAGATATAAAGAAGTCTGTAGGTATAACCAAATGAAGATATAAAGAAGTATGTAGGTATAACCAAATGAAGATATAAAAAAGTCTGTAGGTATAACCAAATGAAGACATAAAGAAGTCTGTAGGTATAACCAAATGAAGACATCAGGAAGTCTGTAGGTATAACCAAATAAAGACATCAGGAAGTCTGTAGGTATAACCAAATGAAGACATCAGGAAGTCTGTAGGTATAACCAAATGAAGACATCAGGAAGTCTGTAGGTATAACCAAATGAAGACATCAGGAAGTCTGTAGGTATAACCAAATGAAGACATCAGGAAGTCTGTAGGTATAACCAAATGAAGACATCAGGAAGTCTGTAGGTATAACCAAATGAAGACATCAGAAAGTCTGTAGGTATAACCAAATGAAGATATAAAGAAGTCTGTAGGTATAACCAAATGAAGACATCAGGAAGTCTGTAGGTATAACCAAATGAAGACATCAGGAAGTCTGTAGGTATAACCAAATGAAGACATCAGGAAGTCTGTAGGTATAACCAAATGAAGACATCAGGAAGTCTGTAGGTATAACCAAATGAAGACATCAGGAAGTCTGTAGGTATAACCAAATGAAGATATAAGGAAGTCTGTAGGTATAACCAAATGAAGATATAAAGAAGTCTGTAGGTATAACCAAATGAAGATATAAGGAAGTCTGTAGGTATAACCAAATGAAGATATAAGGAAGTCTGTAGGTATAACCAAATGAAGATATAAAGAAGTCTGTAGGTATAACCAAATGAAGATATAAGGAAGTCTGTAGGTATAACCAAATGAAGATATAAGGAAGTCTGTATGTATAACCAAATGAAGATATAAAGAAGTCTGTATGTATAACCAAATGAAGATATAAAGAAGTATGTAGGTATAACCAAATGAAGATATAAAGAAGTCTGTAGGTATAACCAAATGAAGATATAAAGAAGTATGTATGTATAACCAAATGAAGATATAAAGAAGTCTGTATGTATAACCAAATGAAGATATAAAGAAGTCTGTATGTATAACCAAATGAAGATATAAAGAAGTCTGTATGTATAACCAAATGAAGATATAAAGAAGTATGTATGTATAACCAAATGAAGATATAAAGAAGTCTGTAGGTATAACCAAATGAAGATATAAAGAAGTATGTAGGTATAACCAAATGAAGATATAAAGAAGTATGTTGGTATAACCAAATGAAGACATAAAGAAGTCTGTAGGTATAACCAAATGAAGACATCAGGAAGTCTGTAGGTATAACCAAATGAAGACATCAGGAAGTCTGTAGGTATAACCAAATGAAGACATCAGGAAGTCTGTAGGTATAACCAAATGAAGACATCAGGAAGTCTGTAGGTATAAATAAATGAAGACATCAGGAAATCTGTAGGTATAACCAAATGAAGACATCAGGAAGTCTGTAGGTATAACTAAATGAAGACATCAGGAAGTCTGTAGGTATAACCAAATGAAGACATCAGGAAGTCTGTAGGTATAACCAAATGAAGACATCAGGAAGTCTGTAGGTATAACCAAATGAAGACATCAGGAAGTCTGTAGGTATAACCAAATGAAGACATCAGGAAGTCTGTAGGTATAACCAAATGAAGACATCAGGAAGTCTGTAGGTATAACCAAATGAAGATATAAGGAAGTCTGTAGGTATAACCAAATGAAGATATAAAGAAGTCTGTAGGTATAACCAAATGAAGATATAAGGAAGTCTGTAGGCATAACCAAATGAAGATATAAGGAAGTCTGTAGGTATAACCAAATGAAGATATAAGGAAGTCTGTAGGTATAACCAAATGAAGATATAAGGAAGTCTGTAGGTATAACCAAATGAAGATATAAGGAAGTCTGTAGGTATAACCAAATGAAGATATAAAGAAGTCTGTAGGTATAACCAAATGAAGATATAAAGAAGTCTGTAGGTATAACCAAATGAAGATATAAAGAAGTCTGTAGGTATAACCAAATGAAGATATAAAGAAGTCTGTAGGTATAACCAAATGAAGATATAAAGAAGTATGTAGGTATAACCAAATGAAGATATAAAGAAGTATGTAGGTATAACCAAATGAAGATATAAAGAAGTCTGTAGGTATAACCAAATGAAGATATAAAGAAGTATGTAGGTATAACCAAATGAAGATATAAAGAAGTATGTAGGTATAACCAAATGAAGATATAAAGAAGTATGTAGGTATAACCAAATGAAGATATAAAGAAGTATGTAGGTATAACCAAATGAAGATATAAAGAAGTCTGTAGGTATAACCAAATGAAGATATAAAGAAGTATGTAGGTATAACCAAATGAAGATATAAAGAAGTATGTAGGTATAACCAAATGAAGACATCAGGAAGTCTGTAGGTATAACCAAATGAAGACATCAGGAAGTCTGTAGGTATAACCAAATGAAGACATCAGGAAGTCTGTAGGTATAACCAAATGAAGATATAAAGAAGTCTGTAGGTATAACCAAATGAAGATATAAAGAAGTCTGTAGGTATAACCAAATGAAGATATAAAGAAGTATGTAGGTATAACCAAATGAAGACATCAGGAAGTCTGTAGGTATAACCAAATGAAGATATAAAGAAGTCTGTAGGTATAACCAAATGAAGATATAAAGAAGTATGTAGGTATAACCAAATGAAGACATCAGGAAGTCTGTAGGTATAACCAAATGAAGACATCAGGAAGTCTGTAGGTATAACCAAATGAAGACATCAGGAAGTCTGTAGGTATAACCAAATGAAGATATAAAGAAGTCTGTAGGTATAACCAAATGAAGATATAAAGAAGTCTGTAGGTATAACCAAATGAAGATATAAAGAAGTCTGTAGGTATAACCAAATGAAGATATAAAGAAGTCTGTAGGTATAACCAAATGAAGATATAAAGAAGTCTGTAGGTATAACCAAATGAAGATAAAAAAGAAGCCTCAAAGGCATACAATCCGGCACATGGAGAAATTGAACATAAAAAGTGGCGCAGAAATATTTGAAAACAAAATAAAGTCCAGTTTTTCTGTTCTTTTTCTGCGATAAAAAAACAGACGAGGAAAGTGATGTAAAGTCCAGGACATAAATGTGCCTTGCTGATTCTGCTGACATTATTCTATCATTCGAGCACTGATGGAATAGGTAGTTAGTTGACAGAATAGTCAGTTAGTTGACAGAATAGTTACTCAGTTGACAGAATAATTAGTTAAATAGTTAAAAGAATAATTAGTTGACAGAATAATTAGTTAGGTGAAAGAATAAGTAATTAAATTAACAAATAGTTTTTGACAGAATAGTTAATTAGGTGATAGAATAGTTAGTTGACAGAATAATTAGTTAACATAATAATTAGTTGACGGAATAGTTAATTAGTTGACAGAACAGTTAATAAGTTGACATAATAGTTATTTAGTTGACAGAACAGTATAATTAGTTGACAGAATAGTTTGTTGACAGAATAATTATTTGATATAATATTTAGTTGACAGAAACATTGGTTAGTTAATAGAATAGTTAGTTAATGAGTTGACAGAATAATTAGTTAATCAGTTGGAAGAATAATTAGTTGACAGAATTGTTAGTGAATTGGTTCACAATATAGTTAGTTGACAGAATTGTTAGTTGATTAGTTGACATAATTGTTAGTTAATTGGATCTCAGTATAACCAGTTGACAGAATATAGTTAATCAGTTGTTGACAGAATAATTAGTTATTTAGTTGACAGAATAGTTCTTCTTCTACCTTTTAGCTCCCAGTGGAGCAAAGGTCTTCAACAAACACTTTCCAAGTCGTTCTGTTTTTTGCAATTCTTTTAAGATCATTCCATGTCTTCCCCATCATCTTCATCTCTGCTTCAATCTGTCTTCTCCAAGAATTCCTTGGTCTTCCTCTTTGTCTTTTCCCCTGGGGATTCCAAAAAAGGGCCTGTTGTGTAATACTCTCAGTTGGTTTCCGTAGTGTGTGTCCTATCCATCGCCATCGTCTTCGCTGTATTTCTTTATCCACTGGTATTTGACCGGTACATTTCCATAATTCCACGTTTGTGACTTTGTCCTGCCATTTCCATCCCTTTATTCTGCGCAAGCATCCATTAATGAAAGTCTGTACCTTCGTGATTGTCAATTTTGTTATTCTCCATGTTTCACAGCCATATAATAGAACCGACTTAACATTGGAGTTGAAAATTTGTATTTTTGTATTTAGCCTAATTTCTTTGGATTTCCATATGTTTCCCAGTGCAATGAAAGCTCCTCTTGCTTTTGATATCCTTATTTTGGTATCGTTTTCTGTTCCTCCCTCTTTATCTATATTACTGCCCAGATATATATAAGATTGTACGTCTAGTAGAGGTATTTCTCCTAGTTTTATTTGGTTATTGCCAACTGCATTAATTCTCATAATGTTGGTCTTATCTCTATTAATCTTTAGTCCTAGCTGTTGTGATCTCTCATCTAATATACTCATTTTATCTTGCATCTGTTGGTGGCTGTGTGATAGGAGAGCTATGTCATCAGCAAAGTCTAAATCATCAAGTTGTTTGGTCAGTGACCACTGGATCCCATTTCTGTTGTTTTGAGTTATTTTCATAATCCAATCTATGGCCAGTAGAAAGAGAAATGGAGACAGAAGGCATCCTTGCCTTACTCCTGTTCTTATTTCAAATGCTTCTGTAAGCTGTCCTTCATGCACCACACTACATTTTGTTCCTTCATACATTGTTTTTATCAGGTTAATAAACTTTATGGGGATTCCATAATGACTCAGCAACTTCCAAAGCATTCTTCTGTCTAAACTATCAAATGCCTTTTCGTAATCTATGAATCCAATATAAAGTGGGGATTTTAGTTCTAAACTTTGTTCAACTATTATACGTAGAGTAGTTATTTGATCAGCACATGATCTGTTCTTCCTAAAACCTGCTTGTTCATCTCTCAAGTGTTTCTCTATAGCCTCTTTTAGTCTCTCCAGAATGATTCTGCCTAATATTTTTCCTGGCACTGATAGTAGCATAATTCCCCTATAATTTGTGCACTCCTGTAAACTTCCTTTCTTTGGTAGTTTGATCATATAACCTTCTCTCCAGTCTTTAGGTATTTCTTCCCCTCCCAAATTTTATCCAATAGGTTATGTAACATCTTGGTAGAGGTGATAATATCTGCTTTGATGGCTTCCGAAGGAATTTCATCTGGTCCTGTGGCTTTACCATCTTTTAATAGTTTGATGGCTTTCATTATTTCTTCTTTGCTTGGTTTTCCGCAGTTAACGTGTAATTCTCTTCTGCTGGTAGTATATCTGGAGGATTATTTGAGCCAGGTCTGTTTAAAAGTTCTTCAAAGTGCTCCTTCCATCTCTCCATTTGTTCCTTTATATTACTAAGCAGATTGCCTTTCTTATCTTTGATAAAGGCGTTGATCTGTTTGTATTTTCCACCTAATTTCTTTGTGCTGTTGTACAGTTCTTTCATATTCCCTTTATTTGCTGCTTCTTCTGCCTCTTTAGCTAATTCATCTATATATTTCCTCTTATCCCTTTTAATGCATCTTCTCACTTCTTTGTTCACCTCTGTGTAAGCTTCCTGTGTCTTGGCTTTATTACTTCTTGTTTTGCTTTTATTTATGTCTGCTTTCTTGTTCTTTCTTTCTTTAATTTTATCCAGGGTCTCTGCTGTCATCCATGCCTTATTCTGGCGTTCTCTTTTCCCCAGTGTTTCTTCGCATGTCTCTTTCCATATATTTTTTACCTGTTTCCAATGATCTTCTATATTTATTGTATTTTCTAGTTGTTGGAGGACTTGGTATTTGTTTGATATTGTGACTGCGATTTTATCTTTAATTCCTTGTTCTTTAAGAAACCCTACATTGAAATACTTTCTGCCCTTATTCGTTGTAGTATACCTTTTTAATTTAATTTTAAGTTTGGCTAACAGAAGATGATGATCAGAAGCTATATCTGCCCCTCTATATACTTTTACATCCTGTAAGGATGACTTAAACTTATTATTAATACATATGTGATCAATTTGATTTTCCGTTCTATGATCTGGTGACACCCATGTAGCTTTGTGTATTCTTTTATGTTGGAATATTGTTCCTCCTAGCCTCACTTGATTAAGGGCACAGAAATTCACAAATATCTCTCCATTCTCGTTTATATCTCCAAGTCCATGTTTTCCCATAATCTCTTCAAAGCCTCTGTTGTCTGATCCTACCTTAGCATTTAGGTCTCCCATCAAGATTATAATATCCTTGGCTCGTCTTGCATCCATCTGGCATTGTAGCTGTTTATAAAAATCATCTTTAACTGAGTCATCTTTATCGTTGGTTGGTGCATAGCATTGTATAATGTGTAATTTTATTTTGTTTTTGGTTGTTCTAAATGTTGCTCTCACCAGTCTTGGTCCCACTGCCTCCCATTCTATTAGTGTCTTCTGTGCATTCTTTGATAGCATTATAGCTACCCCTTCGCTATGTTATGCTCCTGGTTCCTGGTGTCCTGATGATAAAATCATCTCCCCTGTATTCAATTTTATTCTCTCCGCTCCCAGCCATCTTGTTTCACACATTCCCAGAATATCTATCTTGTAGTTGGTCATTTCTGCTGCCACTTGTGCCGCTTTTCCCTGTTCGTTAAGGGTACGAACATTCCAGGTGCCAATTCTGGATGATTTCCTGGTAGACAAAGGGTGAGTCGGCAACCCGGACTCCTTTGACAGAATAGTTAGTTGGTTAATATCATCATCATCATCATCATCAAGTACCGGAGCTACTGGCGTAGGTGATCATGTCTCTCCACAACTTTCGATTTCGGCAGCTATTTACCATCTCTGTTGTTAACCTTCTGCCAAGCCATTCTCTTAAGCTGTCTGTTATTTTCTCTCTTTGCTTCTCTCTATCTCTTCGTCCCTCAATTTTTCCAGTTGTTACAATATATTCTAGTTGTTCTCTTCTCATTACATGGCCAAAAATGATGATTGTTTCTTCCTAATATTGGGAATCATGCTTTGACCTCTCTCAGAACATCTTCATTTCTCTTCTTGGCTGACCATGGTACTCTCAACATTCTTCTGTAAAACCACATTTCTATAGACTCCAGTGATTTTATTGTCTGTTGTTCTATTGGCCATGATTCGCATCCATATGTTAAGACTGGCTCTACATAACATTTAAGAACTCTTTTTCTTGTTTCTATTGTCAAAAATGTATTGCATAGTAATTTTTTGGAAAGCTGCTTTTGCCTGAGCCATTCTGCATTTCACCTCTTTTGTACATCTTCCGTCTGAGGTTAACAAAGTTCCCAAATATTTAAATTCATTTACCTGTTTTAATATTGTTCCACTTGTCTTTATTTTGCACTGAGGTGATGTCTTTTTTCTTTGTTGTTACCATTACCTCCGTCTTTTTGCTATTAAGACTGAGTCCTTTTATTTTTGCTTTCTTTCACTATAGTGTCCAACATTTCTTGTAACTCATTTTCACTCTTAGCAATTAAGACTGTATCATCAGCATACCTTAGATTATTTATATTATGACCTCCAATTGCTATTCCAGGCATGCCCCTTATGGCTCTTAAAATAAATATGGTTGATATAATAGTTAGTTAATTGACAGAATAATTCGTTTACAGAACATTTAGATTATTGACAGAATGGTTAGTTCACAGGTAAGTTAGTCAATTGATAAAATAGTTGGTTGACAAATACATTCTGTCACGGTAAGTTGATGGGCAGTCAACTTTTAGCAACTGCTACAACATTACGTATATATATATATATATATATATATATATATATATATATGTATGTATATATATATATATATACCAACATCTATATATTTATCTATTGTCCTTTCGAGCCGAAGACGGCACATAGGGCAGAACCACAATCTCAAAAACAGAAACCTTGCGTGCCAAAGTGGCACATATTGCAGAGATCACTGCTTCTAAAATCTATGGTTCTGTTTCCATAACAATGTTTTTTTTCAAATGACATCTTGTCAAGCCATCGATCAACCTCCTTAGTCGCCTCTTACGACACGCCTGGAAGGTCACTGTGCCACTATTCTTTATATACGAACATATATATATATATTTAAATGTGTATGCGTGTGTGTGTTTGTGTGCATCTATAACTAGTCAGCTAAAGCTTATATTATCGGGTTCTCATCTCTGGGTTATCATACTGTATTGTTTGTTCATGCATGTGTTGAGAATGTTAAATGTCAACTTCTGAGCTATCACTTCTGACAGTAAAGGCTAGATGTCAACATTTGAGCTATCGCGTCTGACAGTAAAGGCTAGATGTCAACATTTGAGCTATCGCGTCTGACAGTAGAGGCTAGATGTCAACATTTGAGCTATCACGTCTGACAGTAGAGGCTAGGTACCCCCATTTGAGCTATCACGTCTGACAGTAGAGGCTAGGTGTCCACATTTGAGCTATCACGTCTGACAGTAGAGGCTAGGTGTCCACATTTGAGCTATCACGCCTGACAGTAGAGGCTAGGTGTCCACATTTGAGCTATCACGTCTGACAGTAGAGGCTAGGTGTCCACATTTGAGCTATCACGTCTGACAGTAGAGGTTAGAAGAAGTAATGATATTACAGTGACACTAGTGGTTAAAGTAATGATATTACAGTGACACTAGTGGTTAAAGTAATCATATAGCTGTGACACTAGTGGTTAAAGTAAAGATATTGCAGTGACACTAGTGGTTAAAGTAATCATATAGCAGTGACACTAGTGGTTAAAGTAATCATATAGCTGTGACACTAGTGGTTAAAGTAATGATATTGCAGTGGCACTAGTGATTAAAGTAATCATATAGCAGTGATACTAGTGGTTAAAGTAATCATATAGCAGTGACACTAGTGGTTAAAGTAATCATATAGCTGTGACACTAGTGGTTAAAGTAATGATATTGCAGTGGCACTAGTGATTAAAGTAATCATATAGCAGTGACACTAGTGGTTAAAGTAATCATATAGCTGTGACACTAGTGGTTAAAGTAATGATATTGCAGTGGCTCTAGTGATTAAAGTAATCATATAGCAGTAACACTAGTGATTAAAGTAATGATATTGCAGTGACACTAGTGGTTATGTTAATAATGTTACAGTGACATTAATAGTTGAAGTAACGATATTGCAATGACTTCTTCTTCTTCTTTCCTTCCTCATCTGCCTTTCAGCGTCGAGGGGTCTAGTATTTTAATTTTCCTTTTTGTCATTTCTTCTATAAGTTCGACTTCTTTATTTTTTATCCCGCATATATTTATCGTTGCTACTTTAATCTCCATCTTGTACGTATTTCTCTGAGCATAAAACATGTATCCCTTACCGACCTGCTGAGTCAGTCGTAAGTTAAGGGCTTATAACTTAAGAAAAACACACGTTGGGGGTTTATCCCGACTTGCAATGACGAGTGGTTAAAGTAAGAATATCACAGTAACTAGTGGTCAAAGTAATGATATTTCAGTAACTAGTGGTTAAAGAAAGGATGCCGCAGCGGTTATTGTAATCGTTAATCATTTTACCAACACATGTTGTTAAATAAATAATTCTACGTTGACTATATTACTGTGTATTGACATGTATGTGCCGATACTGGTGGTGAAAGTAATGTATCGTTACGAGTGTTGTAGCAGGCAAACATGTTGACGATCAATTCGATAAACACCAGTTGTGATAGGGGATGGTTATGGTTAGTCGAAGGTCACGGTATCACTGCAAACGAATTAAAATCCATAATTGCTCAGTTGCTACTGGCCCGTGCCAGTGTAAACATCGGAATTAACATCTCATCTCATTGAAGGATCCAAACAAAGAAAGGCAGCTGAAGTCCCCATCATAGCAGCTACAGCACACGCCAAAAGACATAAGACCAAGCGGAACTGAAAGTGAACGCAGCTAAACTGTCCTTCGCCATACAATATCATCATTCATCGTAAGCAATCGGAAAATCGAAAACACGATCCGGATGAAAAATACAGCTCACGGTGTGCACAGAGCACTAAACGCAGCATCTCCTGCAGCAAGCCGGACTTGGAATATGAGGAAACTGCAACAAAGAACACTTTTCCTTACAGGAGATCTGTAACAGGACACACATTAATCCACATCATGTCAGTGTGAGAAGAGAGTGACACGTCAGCGCACGTCAAGCGAAGCTCAAATATTTGTACAAAGGTCAGCATGTCACAGGATATCAACATCTGGGTCAAGGAACAGACGAGTCATCTGGGCTTGTTTGTTGCAAAAAATGGATGAAGCCTTGATAATGTTTCGACAAGAAAGTTATAGCGATGTGGACGGCCATGTTGATTTGACTTGGTGCCAATCACCAGCATAATCACAAACAGCAAACTAATGTCACATTACTCCCAGAAAGCGCGAGAATTGACATTTATGCGGGTTCTGACATTTATAACACAGATTTTATCTAATAATATTGACTCTCTAATGCTAGAGAAATGGGAAACATTAAGAGGACCAGCAGTGGTAGTTTTGCTTGGGAAAAAAATTGGGGATACATAGATCATCTCAAATAATGATCTGTTCTATGAACATAAACATATCAAGAATCTGATTATTGATGAATGGCTCATGTCTATGAAGTTGTTCTACTGTGACTTAAATAACCGAGCCAGCTTTATGGCTCTCCATTTCATCATTCTCATCTGATGTTTTCTCTACAGCTCATCTTTTGTTTATACCCAAGTATATGAGTTTTCTCTACAGCTCATCCTTTGTTTATTCCCAAATATGTGTTTTCTCTACAGCTCACCTTTAGTTGATTCCCAGATATTTTAGTTTTCTCTACAGCTCACCTTTAGTTGATTCCCAGATATTTTAGTTTTCTCTACAGCTCACCTTTAGTTGATTCCCAGATATTTTAGTTTTCTCTACAGCTCACCTTTTGTTGATTCCCAGATATTTTAGTTTTCTGTACATATCACCTTTTGTTAATTCTCAGGTCTGTTAGTTTTCTCTACAGCTCACCTTTTGTTGATTCCAAAATATGTGAGTTTTCTCTACAGCTCACCTTTTGTTGATTCCCAGAAAGTTTAGTTTTCTCTACAGCTCACCTTTTGTTGGTTGCTACACAACTGAGTTCTCTCTACAGCTCACCTTTTGTTGGTTGCTACACAACTGAGTTCTCTCTACAGCTCACCTCTTGTTGGTTGTTACACAACTGAGTTCTCTCTACAGCTCACCTCTTGTTGGTTGCTACACAACTGAGTTCTCTCTACAGCTCACCTCTTGTTGGTTGCTACACAACTGAGTTCTCTCTACAGCTCACCTCTTGTTAGTTGCTACACAACTGAGTTCTCTCTACAGCTCACCTCTTGTTGGTTGCTACACAACTAAGTTCTCTCTACAGCTCACTTCTTGTTGGTTGCTACACAACTAAGTTCTCTCTACAGCTCGCTCACCTCTTGTTAGTTGCTACACAACTGAGTTCTCTCTACAGCTCACCTCTTGTTGGTTGCTACACAACTGAGTTCTCTCTACAGCTCACCTCTTGTTGGTTGCTACACAACTGAGTTCTCTCTACAGCTCACCTCTTGTTAGTTGTTACACAACTGAGTTCTCTCTACAGCTCACCTCTTGTTGGTTGCTACACAACTGAGTTCTCTCTACAGCTCACCTCTTGTTGGTTGCTACACAACTGAGTTCTCTCTATAGCTCATCTCTTGTTGGTTGCCACACAACTGAGTTCTCTCTACAGCTCACCTCTTGTTGGTTGCTACACAACTAAGTTCTCTCTACAGCTCACCTCTTGCTGGTTGCTACACAACTTAGTTCTCTCTACAGCTCACCTCTTTTGTTAGTTGCTACACAACTAAGTTCTCTCTACAGCTCACCTCTTGTTAGTTGCTACACAACTGAGTTCTCTCTACAGCTCACCTCTTGTTAGTTGATACACAACTGAGTTCTCTCTACAGCTCACCTCTTATTGGTTGCTACACAACTGAGTTCTCTCTACAGCTCACCTCTTGTTAGTAGCTACACAATTGAGTTCTCTCTACAGCTCACCTCTTGTTAGTTGCTACACAAGTGAGTTCTCTCTATAGCTCACCTCTTATTGGTTGCTACACAACTGAGTTCTCTCTACAGCTCACCTCTTGTTGGTTGCTGCACAACTGAGTTCTCTCTACAGCTCACCTCTTGTTAGTTGATACACAACTGAGTTCTCTCTACAGCTCACCTCTTGTTAGTTGATACACAACTGAGTTCTCTCTACAGCTCACCTCTTATTGGTTGCTACACAACTGAGTTCTAACTACAGCTCACCTCTTGTTGGTTGCTACACAACTGAGTTCTAACTACAGCTCACCTCTTGTTAGTTGATACACAACTGAGTTCTCTCTACAGCTCACCTCTTGTTAGTTGATACACAACTGAGTTCTCTCTACAGCTCACCTCTTATTGGTTGCTACACAACTGAGTTCTAACTACAGCTCACCTCTTGTTAGTTGCTGCACAACTGAGTTCTCTCTACAGCTCACCTCTTGTTAGTTGATACACAACTGAGTTCTAACTACAGCTCACCTCTTATTGGTTGCTACACAACTGAGTTCTCTCTACAGCTCACCTCTTATTGGTTGCTACACAACAGAGTTCTCTCTACAGCGAGCATTATGTGTGACTCGTAGATAACAGGCTCCTTCCATCGGGTGGATTACTATCTGTAGGCCAGGAGCAAGAACAAAAGTAATGCCTGGAAATGGTTACAAAGTCCGTCCTGTCTAGCGGACATGCCCCTACGCCAGTGCCATGCAAATCACGGCCAAATGTGTACTCATCCTGGAGTATTCATAAGAGATTAGTGTTCACTGTGAAGTATTCATGACGGATCGCTGTTCACCATGAAGTACTCATGACAGATCAGTGTTCACCATGAAGTACTTATGACGGATCAGTGTTCAGCATGAAGTACTCACGACAGATCAGTGTTCATCATGAAGTACTCATAACCGATCAGTGTTCACCATGAAGTACTCATAACAGATCAGTGTTCACCGTGAAATACTCATAACAGATCAGTGTTCACCGTGAAATACTCATAACAGATCAGTGTTCACCGTGAAATACTCATAACAGATCAGTGTTCACCATGAAGTACTCATGGCAGATCAATGTTCACCATGAAGTACTCACGACAGATCAGTGTTCACCATGAAGTACTCGTGAGAGATCAGTGTTCACCATGAAGTACTCATGGCAGATCATTGTTCACCATGAAGTACTCACGACAGAGCAATGTTCACCATGAAGTACTCGTGAGAGATCAGTGTTCACCATGAAGTACTCATGGCAGATCAATGTTCACCATGAAGTACTCACGACAGAGCAATGTTCACCATGAAGTACTCACGACAGATCATTGTTCACCATGAAGTACTCACAACAGAACAGTGTCACCATGAAGTACTCACGACAGATCAATGTTCACCATGAAGTACTCACGACAGATCAGTGTTCACCATGAAGTACTCACGACAGATCCGTGTTCACCATGAAGTACTCGTGAGAGATCAGTGTTCACCATGAAGTACTCATGGCAGATCTGTGTTTATCAGATTTTTGTTTAAATATTGGACAGCAATCACACAATGATAACTATGTAGAACTCCATGTGAAAGCTGAAATAAAACAGGTATCACACATTTGTACCGTATTTGTTGATATCACACGTTAGTTCTGCTGAGTAACAGAAACACATAATATATTTGCTGATCTCAGAGCTTGGCCCAGCATGAGACGGAGCACCTCTGTTTATCAACATTCTTTATTATTTAGGCGCTGCAGGGAAACATAAATCAGAATACATTTTCTGAACCCACAATATGAAGCAGCAGGGGATCAGCTAGAAAAGTGTATTCACTGACAATCTCTGTCTGGCGCTGCGAGGAAACATAGAGTCTGCTTATTTCAAGCTCTGACGCAACACAGAAACAGAAAGATGAGTATACTTGTTGTTCTAACTCTTTGGCACAGCAGCGATAGAAGAGTAAATGTGATGATCTTAAAGTTTGTTGGAATAGGGAAACTGATAGAAGAGTAAATGTGATTATCTTAAAGTTTGTTGGAATAGGGAAACTGATAGAAGAGTAAATGTGATGATCTTAAAGTTTGTTGGAATAGGGAAACTGATAGAAGAGTAAATGTGATGATCTTAAAGTTTGTTGGAATAGGGAAACTGATAGAAGAGTAAATGTGATGATGTTAAAGTTTGTTGGAATAGGGAAACTGATAGAAGAGTAAATGTGATGATGTTAAAGTTTGTTGGAATAGGGAAACTGATAGAAGAGTAAATGTGATGATCTTAAAGTTTGTTGGAATACGGAAACTGATAGAAGAGTAAATGTGATGATCTTAAAGTTTGTTGGAATAGGGAAACTGATAGAAGAGTAAATGTGATGATCTTAAAGTTTGTTGGAATAGGGAAACTGATAGAAGTGTAAATGTGATGATCTTAAAGTTTGTTGGAATAGGGAAACTGATAGAAGAGTAAATGTGATGATCTTAAAGTTTGTTGGAATAGGGAAACTGATAGAAGAGTAAATGTGATGATCTTAAAGTTTGTTGGAATACGGAAACTGATAGAAGAGTAAATGTGATGATCTTAAAGTTTGTTGGAATAGGGAAACTGATAGAAGAGTAAATGTGATGATCTTAAAGTTTGTTGGAATACGGAAACTGATAGAAGAGTAAATGTGATGATCTTAAAGTTTGTTGGAATAGGGAAACTGATAGAAGAGTAAATGTGATGATCTTAAAGTTTGTTGGAATACGGAAACTGATAGAAGAGTAAATGTGATGGTCTTAAAGTTTGTTGGAATACGGAAACTGATAGAAGAGTAAATGTGATGATCTTAAAGTTTGTTGGAATACGGAAACTGATAGAAGAGTAAATGTGATGATCGTAAAGTTTGTTGGAATACGGAAACTGATAGAAGAGTAAATGTGATGATCTTAAAGTTTGTTGGAATACGGAAACTGATAGAAGAATAAAAGTGATGATCTTAAAGTTTGTTGGAATACGGAAACTGATAGAAGAGTAAATGTGATGATCTTAAAGTTTGTTGGAATACGGAAACTGATAGAAGAGTAAATGTGATGATCTTAAAGTTTATTGGAATACGGAAACTGATAGAAGAGTAAATGTGATGATCTTAAAGTTTGTTGGAATACGGAAACTGATAGAAGAGTAAATGTGATGATCTCGCATATACTAGGGCAGGAAAGAAAAGATATAATTGAACAATGTCACACTTTGAGGCAACATGTGAATGGATCATCATCATCAAGTACCGGTCCTGCTGGCG
Organism: Megaustenia siamemsis; assembly: GCA_032433765.1. Taxonomy (NCBI): domain Eukaryota; kingdom Metazoa; phylum Mollusca; class Gastropoda; order Stylommatophora; family Ariophantidae; genus Megaustenia; species Megaustenia siamemsis. The sequence goes on along the minus strand of JAVIAB010000059.1, from coordinate 53,495,088 downwards.
TAGGTGATCATGTCACTCCACAACTTTCGATCTCGACAGTTATTTATCATTTCTGTTGTTGACCTTCTGCCAAGCCATTCTCTTAAGCTGTCTGGTATTTTTTTTCCCTTTGCTTCCCTCTATCTCTTCGTCCCTCAATTATTCCAGTTGTTCTCTTCTCATTTCATGGCCAAAAAATGATGATTGTTTCTTCCTAATATTGGAAATTAGCTCTATTTTTGCTTTGGCCTCTTTCAGAACATTTTCATTCCTCTTCTTAGCTGTCCATGGTGTTCTCAACATTCTTCTGTAAAACCACATTTCTACAGACTTCCTGTCAGGTCGGGTAATTTTACCTGCTACTGTATGCAGTAGACAGTACAACCTGTGGCTGCCCTGCTACCTTGCAGGTATGCTCGGGAGAGTAAAAGGCTAAGAGAGGGTACCCCGAAGTAAAACAACCCCACTGCCTTGTGGGTGAGACGTTTAGTCAAAGGTTAGCGGAGCCAACCGTAAACAAACCGACGGAAGGCAACAGAAAACAACCGTCGTAATTTCTTTGTACATTCATGAATCGCCACAACAATAGAAATCACGACAACAACGTTAAGGGGGATTCCAATGGAAATCCCTCGTTCGGTAGGGGATATCATGTGCTACAGGTGATACCCGATCGTCATCAAGCTACTGTAAGCAAAATAAAGATGATGATGATGATGATGATGCGTTCGTCCGATGATTTGAGGTATTCTAACGGATACGAACCGTAGACTTCCTCCTCGTCATCCGCCCTTAAAAGGACGTTAAGTGGACGTAGTTACGTTGTGTTGCAGTTTGCAGTGTAACACTGTGATATCTGCGCCTTTCGGCCCAACACATCCGATTTCAGCCGACGCTTTTTTGTGTACCGGGTTCGTCTTCCCACTTCGATCCCTGCTCGCTTGGCCAGACTAGACAGGTTAGTCTGTTTCTAGAGGCACCACGAAGAGGTGTAGCAGGGTCTGGATGGTTCTGGTTCACCGATCCTGGCGCAAGCCATCAGTTATGAGTCACTGACGACTTCCAGCTCTGGTGCTGGGTGGGGCGCGCCTTCGCCTCCAAAATAAAGATAACACAAACTCTAAAGATGACTCGTGTGTTACCGGGGCCCCATTATGTTGGATGTAAAGAATAGTGACACTGTGACCTTCCAGGCATGTCGTAAGAGGCGACTAAGGAGGTTGATCGATGGCTTGACAAGCTGTCATTGTAAAAAGCATTGTTATGGAAACAGACCATAGATTTTAGAAGCAGTGATCTCTGCAATATGTGCCATTTTGGCACGCAAGGTTTCTGTTTTTGAGATTGTGGTTCTGCCCTATGTGCCGTCTTCGGCTCGAAAGGATAATAGATAGATAGAAAGATAGGTGAATGGATAGAAGAGTATAAATACAGGTGATGGCACACTCTGACGCAGAAACATTTCCAATATTTGTGATCGCTTTGTATTTTAATCGATCGTACACAATTATCGTTATCGACTGATCCATAGTCGGTATGTCTTTTGTCTTGGCCGTCACCGCAAGCTCCGACTGATACAGTCATCTCCGTGGGTCAATTCTAACAAAAAATAATAACTTTGTGGTCTTCCATTACATCAATAGAAAAATCACACAGATCCCCTGCATTTATGTGTGTATTATTCTGTCATCCGCTATGTTTGTTTGACTTAGATTGTGAACGCTAAGAATGCAGGACACAACAGAGATTTGCTTTTGTATATTTGAAGTTTGAAGACGGCCTTTTAGTTCGAGTGGTTCGATCCTGATATTTATTAAGTGCCAACATATTAGACTGGGATATTAACGTGCATAGAAAGTGTCAGAGATTAAGAACGTCACTCGTCCTGTTTACTTAGATTTTAATGTTAAAAAGATTGGCAACACTATATGTGTCTTAGATTGGCTCATGGAAATTCTTGATCGACAAAGAATAAATAATTAGAGAGTTTATTTGCTGGATGGGCTAGGTTATTTCTGAGGATACTATTGTGTAAGTGTTGAACAAATACGTTCCGCCGAGAAACCGAAATATTGCGAGTGGTAATGATTTGGTGATAAGAATCTAAATATATTGCTGGGAATGTATGCCACATCGATTTGGAGTATTTACTTAGAATTTAAGTACGGGAAATATAATAACAACAGGTAAGTTTGAGGGTGAGGGATTCAAAGAATGACAGAGTTCTTGGACGAAAATACAAAGCTATAAAACATACGTCGATGCTCAGATTTCAAAACAAAACAAAAATATCTTGACCAAGGTAATAGAAGCGGCTGGTGCTGAGTGGTTAAAGGGTCCGCTACTAATCTCAAAGTGCTGGGTTCCCGTATGTGGTTACATTGTTTTTTTCTTATCCGGAGACGATTGAGGGTCTCTGCCAGTCCCTAAACCTGGGTGCCAGGTTTCTCTGGGAAGTGATGGCGGGCTGACTTTATGCGGACCACGTGACCCAAAAATGTGCACATTAACCAAGATCTCATCGCTGGAATCCGTTTAGAAATAGTTGCCGCAACATCATTTTTCTGGGAAACTGACGTACTGCCGTGAAATTTAGCAACAGTCTTTGATTTTTCTCGACCCTACGCATTTGTAATCACTGAGACCAAAGGTAAAGTGGATTGTGCACATATGAGTATGCATTGTATAGGTTTTATACTAAACATATCGTTCAAGAAATGTAGACGGTTATGGTTATGGAAGGTCCTGGTATCACTGCAAACGAATTAAAATCCACAATTGCTCAACCGCCCGTGCCAGTGGAATCATCCGAATTACTAACTCATCTCCCAAAGAAAGGTAGCTGTAGTTACCATCATAGCAGTCGCAGCACACGCCAAAAGGAATAAGGCGAAACTGCACAGAGAGTAAACATAGCCAAATTTTCCTTGTCATACGATATCATCATTCATCTTAAATATTTGGAATGTCGAAACATGAACAAAACGGATGAGACACACAGCTCAAGGTGTGCACAGAGCACTAAACTCAGTAGCTCCTACAACAAGCCGGACTTGGAATATAAGGAAACTGCAACAAAGAACACTTTTCATACATAGCCTTCAATGGTTCCTGCCGCCTAAAATGATGATCGTCGTATTTTTTAAAATGTATAGCGCTTGATGATGTTAGGCCATCGTTTTTGACTTCAATTCCGAACATATAAAACACAGTCGCCGGATTATCCCCGTCGCACATCAAACAACAGACCGTAAGATTAGCGTATGGCAGGGCCTAGGGAAAACAATGAGCCATTATGATGACGCAGCACACACAGCAATGGCTGCGCCCATAGATTCCCGATTACTCTAGCGAGTGTTGCCTACAACGAACAAAACACGGTGCAAATATCATAAAGATAAAAAACGTCGGCTGACTTGACGGAGCAGTCCACATTAATGCGTTGTAACATGTAAATAACTTGCGTCAAACAATTCCAACGACGGCCATTGAACAGCACTCAATGTGTTGACGTAAACCGCAGATCAACTTCAGACGGTGGAAGGTCGCATTCACAACACTTGACTTGTCAAAACGGAATATTGCCATGTGTACGACTCCGCTTCATCTGCGCAGATTTGTTAAGTAGAACATTATTTTGACTTTAACGCAGAAAATTGCACTGGAGAGCCGAAATTAATCAGTCCCCAAATGCAATTTCTGCAGCGATCGAGAGAACATGAACTTCGTTCCACCATCTTGGAAACTGAAGTCCTAAAATTTCTTTACACTATAAAATTTAGATTTTATAGTATAACGCACCATAATGACACGGTGATTCGAAGGTGTGTCGGCACTGTCAAAGAGAAGAGCTCATTTCTCTGTTGCACATAGGAATTCTTTTATATTGTTTGAGCATATTGTTCATTCTGCACCTTTTACCGGGGATCTTTTCTACTAATTTCGAAAAGCACTGTTTTTTTTATGTAAAAAAGGTATTTGTATAATACAATTAGTGGGAGAGAAAGACGCGATAGCTCAGTCGTTAGTGAACTGGACTACAAAGGACAAGAGGTCGGGTTCAACCAAACCGACGGCTTCCGGTTCACCCAGCCTTTAATGGGTACCGGATTTTTTTTCTAGGATAGTAAAGCGGCACGGGCGTAATACATTACCCCAAAAATCATGTGCCGAAGGTCTGTAAAATTTATGATCACTAACACCATATTCCCCATACATCCCTTGGCGTGACGGGGGTACTTTACTTATTTTTTTAATTAGTGGGAGTGTCATCGAAAGAGGTTTGCTTGCCGTGGCCTACTTCATTCAGAATCTGGTCAATCTTGCAGGTTCGTAAATGTTATCAGCTGAAGACATTGCAAACCATCTCGTTGCCAGTGCTCTTCTACTTCCCGGAGCACATGCTCTTCATTTTTCTTCCAGTGCTCAATATAAATCTTACAAGAGATCACCACATACCACATTTTGAACATCACTAATTTAATTGCGGTGTTCTCTGCTGCAACTTCTTTTACTTTTGCCCACACAAGCTCTAGTGGATTAATGTGGGAGTCGAAGAAAAGTGTGGCCATGCTCTATGATTATTTTGTGATCAGAAACGTCTTGGCTTCTTCCTTTGTTTCACGAGCTCCAACTCTGGTGTCAACTGCTTGCCGTAGAAATGGGACATTTTCATTTGTCAGCCACGTCTTGATTTGATTTCTTGTGCTGGTTGAGGTTGGGACATTTCACGCAAAAATATGAAGTCGTAACCTTCCAAACTTTTATCTTGGATCTGCCTCAGGGGTTTGCTCTGAGAGGCAATCAATCTTCTTCACATACAATGTTGCTGCGCCCTGCAGATTTCTGACAAGTGAAACCAAGGCTTCTCACAGCTATCACAGAGTTTTTTTTTTTTTTTAAATATAATGTTGCATTCCATTCCAGTTGTACCTTGACGTTAATCTTGCAGAGATAAACACATTGGTTAGCCTGAACAGTTTTAACAACCTCACGTCCAATAACATCTTTGTCAAAATCAACCACTTTTCTTTGTCTTCCTTGATTGGCGGCTATCTTTTTCAGGTTCAAAGTCCTATCCTATCATTGGATAAAAATGTTCTACCTACATCCAGCATGTGTACTGTGTTATCTTCTCTGGATCTTGGATGTGATATAATCCATCCCTCTTACATAGTAAATAATTTACGCCTTAATTGAGCAATTTATTTTTAGAAATTCACCGTAGTTGTCATTGTGTTAACAACGTCATTCACCGTACGCATCATTGTGTTAACAACGTCATTCACCGTACTCATCATTGTGTTAACAACGTCATTCACCGTACGCATCATTGTGTTAACAACGTCATTCACAGTGCTCAGTATTGTGTTAACAACGTCATTCGCCGTGCTCAGTATTGTGTTAACAACGTCATTCACCGTACGCATCATTGTGTTAACAACGTCATTCGCCGTGCTCAGTATTGTGTTAACAACGTCATTCGCCGTGCTCAGTATTGTGTTAACAACGTCATCCACCGTACTAATCACTGTGTTAACAACGTCATTCACCGTACTCATTACTGTGTTAACAACGTCATTTACCGTACTCATTACTGTGTTAACAACGTCATTTACCGTACTCATTACTGTGTTAACAACGTCATTCACCGTACTCATCATTGTGTTAACAACGTCATTCACAGTGCTCATCATTGTGTTAACAACGTCATTTACAGTGCTCATCATTGTCTTAACGTCATTCACCGTACTCATTATTCTGTTAACAACGTCATTCACCCTATTATTGTTATATAGGTAGATATGATGCGTGATGACCATCATAGAAATCACAGTTTAGGAAAAATAAATGACAGAGGAAAAGATTCATAGAATACTGTGAAGAAACCTGGCTGATAATATGTAACACCTACTTTGAGCAAGAGAAAAGGAAATTATACACTTGGAAAAGTCCTGGAGATAAGAAGAGGAATCAAATAGATTACATAAAAGATAGGTTTCGTAACCAAAAGAAAGCTAAAACTTATCCAGGAGCAGATATTAACTCAGATCACAATCATGTAATGATTAAGATGAGAATCAAACTAAAGAGAAACAAGCAAAAGTCTAATTCATTAACAATACTACTAGATATAACAGCTTAAATCTAAAAGATGTTAAAGAAACTTATACAAAGTACGTAAATAACACATATCAGAAGCTGCTAGAAGAAGGGATTGAGCAGTACATAAAAGAAAACCCTGATTAAAAAGTCACAACCAAATGGCAATGCATACAGAAAGGCATATACGAAACTTGTGACACCTTACACAAAAAAAAAAAGAACAAAAAAGAAAAATGGATAACTAACACCATCTTAGAAAAAATGAAAGAAAGGAGGCAAGCAAAGAACACTGCCCAATACAATAAAATAGATAATGAAATACGCTAAATGTGCAAATAGGCAAAAGAAGACTGGCTCAGCCAAAAATGTATAGAAATAGAAACTTTGGAAAGAAAACAATATTTAAGAGGAATGCACACAGAAATAAAGAGAATGACTAATAACGATAAAAAACC